>CAKAOI010010804.1:1670-24381 GCA_916701655.1 Sebastiscus albofasciatus | reverse complement strand
GGTTAATGCAAATTTGTTTTAACGCTACTAAATTCTTTAATGCATTAAAGCAACTTGTGATTTTTAGGCTGTAGCGGGCTCAGTTTTAAAGCTAGAGTGAAGATACTGGTATCATATGAAACTAAAAAAACATAATGGATCCATTGGTACCAACCATGTCATACTCAAAAACTGTCATGGCCATTTTCAAAGGGGTCCCTTGACCTCTGACTTCAAGATATGTGAATGAAAATGGGTTCTCTGGGTACCCACGAGTCTCCCCTTTACAAACATGCCCACTTTATGATAATCACATGCAGTTTTGAGCAAGTCATAGTCAAGTCAGCCCACTGACACACTGACAGCTGTTGTTGCCTGTTGGGCTGCAGTTTGTTATGATTTGAGCATATTGTTTTATGCTAAATACAGTACCTGTGATGGTTTCTGGACAATATTTGTCATTGTTTTGTGTTCTTAAATGATTTCCAGTAATGAATATAAACATACAGTTGCATAAAGCAGCATATTTGTCCTCTCCCATGTTGATAAGAGTATTAAATACTTGACAAATCTCCCTTTAAGGTACATTTGACAGATGTAAAATATAATTTGCTATTCATCGCAATTAAATATTTGAATCGATTGACAGCCCTAATATATATACTGTCTGTATATACACAGGACAGCTGAGTTAGAGATATATTTCCTTTTTGTCATTACAAATAATGGCTACTCAAGTAAACTGCTCAAATTGTGTTTGATTTACAAACATGTGTGTTGCTACCTTTTCTACATTAAAAGAATACTGGTGAAAAGGGTTGTCTTATAACCGCTGGCACAAGTCTGTTTTTGGCTCCTTTTTTTTTGTCTAATTACAAACAAAGTGAATCCTCAAGCTGCCCAAAGTGCCAAGGCACACGCTGAGACAAACATCTGTGTCTGAACATTACTCGTCAGTAATGTACCTTGTGTTGCTTAAGCTCGCTACTGCTACGACTGAACAACTACCACGACGACTCCTAACCTGCGATCCCTTCATGACATTTTGATTCCCTCTTAGCAACACAGTAGGCACAAAAAGGTGTGTGTCCTCACGCACTTGACATGATTGATTGTATAAAAGGGTCACTTTGGAGTGATCCCTTCGATTTAAACATTTAATGTGAGTGACACAAAACCGTACATCCACTATCACACAGAAGGGTCGTAAGCGTCGCTAAGCATCAAAATAAATAATCTCAATAAATACAACTGTACACAAATTCTGGCTTTATGCATTTTCACATATAGCATAAAGTAAATATTTACTTTACCCTGCCTGCAATCGCCGAATGCTGAGGAGATAACTGAGTCAACCCCAGGCCAATATTTAATTAAGTTGTGATCAGCTATACTGATATTCCATCAGTATAATCCAAGTGCATTAATACTGGGGATAAACAAGTTCTATTATATTGTGGAGCAGGATGCATGAAGATGAATAAACAGGATTTATTTATGTGCCCGCTGTCCCAACTAACTACTGATTACATATTATAGTACTGGCTGCATCGGGAAATCACTATAGCAGCTGTTTAATTTACTCTACAACATGATAATATAAATAAAATGAGGACCCTGACATAAGTTATCTTAAAGGGGCACTCCACTGATTTTACACGAGGTTCAGTTTACTCGTCATGAGGAGTATTCAGCCTGTGAATGTCAGATTAGGTTTGAGACTTATTAACAGGAAGCCTTCATTACAAACTAGAGGGTTTGGAGAAGTGGGCACTTATTCTATTGAGTTGCATTATGGGAAATGTAGGAAACAGCATTTTTGGAGCTTAAGGCCCTGTTCAGACAGAGCCCCGCACTTCCCTTTTGTTGCCTGACCAGACAGAGCGTTTTTTTTGCAGTTTGCTGCGTCGGACAGTTTGGGGCCGTCGGTGAGCGTCTGTCGGTCTAGTTTTTGCGGAGTGTCCCGTACAGTCGGCTCTTGTCTCCCCGTGTCGGAGGTATTTCGGCTGATTCAGCATGTTGAATGCACTCTGTCTGATCGGGGCCTAACGGACTAAAAGTCAGGATATCTCAGCTTCTGCCGCACAGATCTTTGATCATTCTTTTTCAAATCTGTCTCTCAGTCCAACAACTTCATGGAAGTGCTTTACTAAATCTCTGGAGTACCCCTTTAAAGCTGGGCACATAAATGAATGACAAACCCTGTGTGCAAATAGAAGGAGTGAAGAGAACAGTGGGAAACAGCGAGACAAGAGTAAGGTTCAGACTGACAGCGAAAAAAGGGAAACTTTTACAGGAAGACTATCCTGAATGCAGTCTACCTTATCATAATAAGAGTCTTTCCATCCTCTGCTGTGGCAGTGCAACCTGGTAGGCAACTATCTGCTCAGCTTGCTGGAGCACTTGCCCTCTCGGCTGCAGGCTTTTCCCCTGGACAGGTGGAAGGGACCCGTGCGAGCCTGGCGGCTGCAACAGCTCTCCTGGTGGTGAGGGTAGAAGCGGCGGGGAGGTGGCGAGCCAGAGAAGCTGGGAGGCGAGCGGCTGCGTCCTAGGCAACCCCCTCCCCCGCCGCCACGGTGCTCGTGGCGGGAGGGCGAAGAGCTGACGGAACGCTGCAGGGAGGAGGAGCTGCGTGGGGAGGCGCTAGAGCTGCGGTGGTGGTGCGGAGAGCTCGTCAGGCTGCAGACGCCCATCCTGGAGCCGCCGTGCTGGGCCGAGGAGCGATGGTGAAGGGGGGAGCTACGGGAACCGTGCATCAGCTGAGCGAGGCATGTCAGGAGGTCTGAGTCACTGTTGCTGCCGGCACGGATGCGGTAACGCCTGAGCCTGAGTGGGTACAAAATGCAGGGCAGGTTATGAATAACAGCCAAGTCATATATTTCAAAGCAAACCAGGAAACAGGGTCATAAATCAAATTGAGAGTCAGATGAGAGGTCAGTATCGCTCTCCTAAGCTAAAGCCAATTTCACAAAGTTGGGAAAAGTTTAACTTTTAGCGGCAAAGTGCGGCCCGAGAGGACCTGCAGCCAATCAGTAAACAGATCCTGTGACTCCTTTGACATGTTGACCCATGTTACAAAGAATTTCTTCCCGCCTGAAACACATGAACACACCTCCCAACCTGCAGAAAAATTGAATTATTGCTCGCCGCAGGCCGCACTTCGCCGTGGCCTGGTGTGAATTCGGTGTAAGCCAGCCATTAGGTGGTTAGCTTAGCTTAGCATAAAGACTGGAAGCAAGCGCCTTTAAATCTGACAAAAGTTAGTTGCTGAGTCACTGCGTCCAACCAAGAAATAGTTCAGCATGGTAAAAATTAAACTAATAAGACAACAACGTGTTAATTTGTAATATTTAGAGGTGCTGGAAGGCGGATTTCTTTGGACAGAGCCAGGCTGGCTGTTCTCCTCTGCTTTCAGTCTTCAAGCTAAGCTAAGATAAGCTAATGACCTGCTGGCTCTGGCTTCATGTTTAGCGCACAGACATGAGAGTGGTATCAATCTTCTTAACTCACTATCTGCAAGAAATAAAATATGCGAAACATTCCTTTAATCAGAAGAATCAATCAGCAAAGTGAATTAATGTGCAATGGGTTTTCGAATGTGTTTTTCACATCTTCATGCTGTTCATCATAAATGTCTGAGAACAATAATGGTTCGGTTGATTATTAAAATGTTTGATCCATGAAAGCAAAAGATGCAGATGAACAAATTACCTGCCCTCCGCTGTGGGGCGGCACGGTGGCTTCCCAGGGGGCGGGCGCGGCAGGAATTGGGCAGCCAGCTGCTCGGCAGAAGAAGCTGAATGAACAGGACGAGGGATCCGGCTCTTGCGGGACAGAGGGCTGGAGGAGGAGGAGAGGGAGGGAGCATCGTCTCCCTGGCGGTCAGAACGGGAGCCCATGAGAGAGTCCTCGTCCTGAGAGCGGTCAGAGGTGGAGGACAGCGGGTCCCTGGCGAGGGAGGCCACCATGGGGCCACGTCTATCAGAGAGGGACGGCGAGGCGGTGGGAGAGGGGACCGGGCCTTGGTGGTGAGCTTTCTTCAGCAGGAGTTTCTCCTTAGCAGACCCTGCAGGAGGGAGCTCCAGCAGGCTGGAGGGCTCCAGGACTGGGATGCGACTTTGCCTCCGGTTGGGGTCCTTACGGGGTGGCGTTGGGGAGGGGGAGGCTGGTCCATTGGTCTGATCTGGGGCATGGTTCGCTTCTCTGTTCCCCTCTCCCCTCACCTGAGGCTCTGTGGCACAGGGAGTCGGGCCAGAATCATGCTCAGGGTCTTTCAGCCTGGGGAAAGCTCCGTTACTTAAATCCCTTTGGCTGTTAACAGGAGAGGAGAGGCGTCCATTGGCAAACACAGAGCTGTGAGGGGAGCGAGGAGAGCGTGGAGAGGAAGGCGAGCGCAGAGGAGGCGAGTGTGGAGAACGGGGGGAGCGTGGGGAAGACACACGGTTTGGGCTTTGAGCTTTGGTGTGGATGTTTCCATTGACCAGCATCTCAGCCAGGGGGTCTGTGGGTGTCCCTGGATGGTTGGGCACTAGGTCCTGGGGGGAGCAGATGTCCGCTGTGCGCTCCTGGGCCTGCTGAGCCTCAGCTTCGGCCTCACTACGCCTCTCCAGCAGGAGGCACTGTGGCGCACTGTCTGATCCTGACTGGGAGGACAGCCCAGAGGGACGCTGAGCTGTCAACTGGAGGGGAGGGGGAGGTGGAGACACGGGAGGGAAGAGAAAGGACACACAGGTGTTACTTAAAAGATCAACCGTACTAAAGATGGGAATAAAATTGTCAAAGGCCTGTTGCTGATAGACTACAACATGTCGAGTTGTGCTGTAGTTCTGTAGCAAGAGCCTGATGCAGATGTGTGCAAAGAGAAGAATTGTATAATATGGGGTAATAAATGGTGATTAGTTTGGCAACAGCATGCAATACCATAGCTACCATTATCAGACCGAAACACACAAAGTGCTATGGCAGTGTCAGTCAAGCTGTGAGTACTAAACCAGCAAGTAGGACAGGAAACGTTCACGCAACTTCGCAGGGGGCTTCAGCGAAGAGAGGGTGAGGAACAAATACAGGGAGAGAGAGAGAAAGAGAAAGATAGAGAGGACAAAGACGATCTGAAACAAAAGAGACCATGCAACCTGTAGTCATGACTCGACATTCCAAACACACATGCCACAATCAGACAAACACACACCCCTATTCAGATCACAAGGACACATGTCCAGACACAAGGACACATCTGACCCATGCTCTGTCTGGCCTGCACAATGCCCCTCATGGTTTCTGGAGAGAGCTACAACACAATAAGCAAGCCAACTCAACAAAGAAGCCAAAATAAGCAACTTATACAAAAAAGAAAGAAAGAACAAAAACAGCCGGTGTGTTGCGACTGACGTAGAGGAAGCTGAATGGAGGGTTTTTTTTACGAGATTGTGACGGGCTCATCACCTGCTGGAGCTGGGCACGAGTGATGCGTATGACAGAGGGAAACTTGGCGTTGGCAGCACCCGCCGGGATGGCTGGCAGTTTCCTGCGACTGGGTGAGCGGGTGCCGGGGGCAGGGTGTGGCGGTAGTGGTAGGGAGGCGTGGCAGGAGGAAGAAGAGGAGGGGCGCTCCTGCTGCTGGGGGTCGACGGACTGGCTGCGCCTCATGTTCGGCGGCTGGCGCAGGTGCAACGGGTCCGACAGGGTGGTCAGGAGTGTGTGAGGGCTGGGAGAGCGTAGAGGGATGGGGCTGCATGTCCGGAGCGCGACCTCTTCAGGCAGCGATGGAGGAGAGGTGGGGAGCTAAGAGAGGGGGAGGAGAGAAGTGGGAGGTGGAGAGAGGAGGAGTGAGGGAGTGAGAAGATGGGAGGAGGAGGTGTGTTGTGAGGTAGGACAAGCAGGTGGGGGAGCACGATGTTGAGTTGTTTTGGACGGGTTAAGCGACGGGAGGATTATAAATATAAGGGGATAATCTTAGGCTAGAGAAGGAAGACAGAGGCGAGGTAGGTAGATTTTGGGAAGGTCGCGTACATTATCAACTTGGAGGCAGTTGTTCTGGTTGTAGGAGAGGATGAGGGGACAGTTATTCCTCTTGTAGAGAAAGAAGTTGTGTAAAAGTGGTTTATGTTGGATTGAGCAGGATTTCGGTGGGCTGGCTGAAGATTATAAAAAGTAAAGGAGCAAAAAAGTCATTTAAACTAAGCAAACCAAAAGCATATTTTGTAAATAAATTATTTTTGAAGTAAATAAAACCAACCAAACACATTGCAAATATCTGCAAATAAGATAAAATTAAGCATGATATCTAATGCAAATCAAAGTGCATTTCAAAGCCATAAGCTCTCTTTCCCCCCATGCTGTGATCTGATAAAGCTTGTGACACAAATATATTTTTTTCTAACATATAAACACAAGCGAATAAGCGTGAAAACACAAAGCAGTAACACTTAGCTTCATACTAAAGCAAGATGCAGCTGGTGAAGCTCTTACTGTTGTATGATTTTAGCATTGAGGCTCTAAAGCTAGAACTGTGACTCTGTACAGCTTTTTAACGTTGTAAAATGCTGACTACAGTCAGTATCATGTATGCCATGTCGTGAGATGGCCTTCAGATGAAAGGGCTTACCTGTGTGAGGACTCCCTCAGCCAGAGCTTCAGCTGGGCTGGTTGGAGTGACGGGGGGCAGAGCCCCTGGAGGGCCCACGCTAAGCTCCAACTTGTCCACTTTTGCACTTCCCTTGGAGGAAGCCGTGCTTTCTTGTTTAGCTTTGCCAGAGTGAGGGCTCGGATTGCCCCGTTCCCATCCAGGAGACTGATCCCCCGGCTCGAGCACCTCTGGCTCCTCATCCTCCTCCGAGGGGCTGGTGGTAACCTTGGCTCCTGGAGAGCCACTGGGCGGCTCCACCATCACCCACTCCCTTGAGTCAATGTCATGCCTCCCAGAGCTCAGATTGAGGGCCACAAAGCCCCCACTGCTGGCTGCCCCCTCTCCATGATCCACAGATCCACAGGATGCCGGCTTAGGAGAACCACCACCAGACAAGAACTCCTCGTCATAGTGCCAGACCCGATCAGGACGCTCCCCGGCAGGTACAGCTTGACCCTGAGTTACTGGGATGATTGCAGCCCCGTCAGCCTCCTTGTCCTGGTGCTGGGCGCCAAGCTGCTGCTTCCCCGAGCTGAACAGACACAAGACAGATGCAAACAACCTACTCTCTATCTCAGGAACATTTAGAAAAAAACTGATGTTAAAGGGTAACTTCGGTATTTTTCAACCTGGACCCTTTTTTCTCATGTTTTTGTGACTAATAGGGACAACAAATTAGTCCAGTATTGAGGGAGAATGATGTAAGCAGCCGCGAAACGAGCAGCGAGAGCAAGTGAGCAGCGTCAATGTAACATTACGTCCACTAAAAGTGCTTGTTTTTGGCACTGTCAGGCTCCGATTGTTATTCTAAATGTCTGACAACATTATGGAAAGGACCCTACAGAGGAATAAAACGTTTTTCTTATCTTATTGTGTCCAGACTTCAAGCAGAAATCACTGTACTTAGGGTCAAATAAATTAAATTCAAAGACCTCATCCACATTTTCAAAATCATCTAAATATTCAGCCATGACTTTGAAAATATTTTAGATAACACTAAGCCTTCAGTACTCCAACACAACAAACTCTGCCCGGCTGCCACTCGCATTTCCACCATGGATGTATTCCTCTATTCTATTGTTGTCTTCCAGAAACGCGTCACCTCGCCATATTTCAGAACAAGACTTCTCCTCGAGTGAGACTCTTTCCATAATGTTGTCAGACACTTATAATAACAATCAGAGCCTCTCATGGCAAAAACAAGCACTTTTAGTAGACGTAAATGCACCATATTGCCGCCTGTGAGCAGCTTCCATCTACAGCGTTCTTCCTCAATACTGGACACATTTCAGAAATTGTCTGAATTAGTCGGTTAGACACAAAAACATAGGGTTCAGGTTGAAAAACTTTGAAGTTATCCTTTATCATAGATGGATCGGTTACTTGACAGACATACCAGGCCTCCAGGAAGCGCTCTGGACTGGCCTTGGACTCGAGGCCAAGCCTCCTCTCCAGCTCAAAACTGTGAATGTTGCGGAGCTTCCTCAGGAGGGGACCCTCACGGTCTGAAGGCACCACCTCAGAGTGCAGTTTCACTGGAGAACCCAGGCTTGGCCCAGCATAGGGGCTCTGGTGTCCATGGTTGCCCTGGTTGTTGCTGTGTTCCTCCTCCGTTGCCGCCTGTGGAAAGCAGTCAGTTTTGTTAGTGACTAAAAAAAACGGGTGGATTTCAATTAATTCTCTGAGAGCACTTGAGGTGATAAAACCAGTCTACCTTCCAGACTGCCGTCCTGATGCGGTTACGGTTGCGGTCCAGCTCCTCCCAGACATCAGCCTCCTGGTTGCGGTGCGGGTGGAGGGGAGAGCCCGGCATGCGATCCGGAGCGGGGTTGTTCTCCACGTCGCTGAGCTGCTCGTCCTGCAGAACCTCGTCTGTGTTTTCCCTCATCAAGTCGCCGGGGATCAGGGAGGCATTCGCCATACTGGGGCAACAAAAGGTACAAACGTTATTTCATATTTAAGGCTATAAAAGACAATTTAACCACAGCCATATACAATATTTAATGCAAATAACTAACAAAACGTTTTAGTTTTTTTTTCGATCAAACGTACCCCATGTGTGCCGGAGTGAGGCGGGTGTGATGTTGCGGTGTTGTGGCGCTGGCACTGATTGTCAAAGTGCCGTCAGTGCCTGTTCGCTCCCAGTCGTAAGGGTCGTTCTCCACAACATTGTAGGTTTTCATGCTGTTGTCAAACACTGACATCAGCAGCTGTAACAACACAACAATACAGAATTAATTGTGAGGTTTTTATTTAGTGAGATTTCACAGAAATCCACAGAAAACGTGTATTGAACACTTCATAGCACTAGGGCTGCCACTAACAATTACTTTCATTATCGATTAATCTATCGATTAATCGTTTGATCAATAAAATGTCAGAAAATAGTGAAAAATGTCCATCCCAGTTTCTCAAAGTCCAGGATGATGTCTACAAATGTCTTGTTTTGTCAGTCCAAGACCCAAAGACATTCAGTTTAATATGATAAAAAACAGAAAAAGCAGAAAATCTCCATATTTGAGAGGCTGAAAACAGCATTTTCTGCCATTTTTGCATGACAAATTACTTTAACGATTAAGTAATTATCAAAATAGTTGATTACTTTTCTGACGATCAACTAATCGATTAGTCGACAGATCGTTGCAGCTCTTGATAACACATCAACTTGAGAAGACCTTTCCAGATCTTGCACTGCACACTTTTACTAAAATATCAAACTACATCATCAGTTGCTGAAACATGCTGCATTTCTATGTAGTCAGAAACTAAATTCCCTTTTTATTACTGTAAATCCAAATTAGATAAAATGTGTCACCTGGTAGTCAGGCTTCGTGAAGTAGTCAAGGCTGGAGATGTGCTCCAGGAACACACCAAACTCTGCCGGCAGGTGTTTGAGCATCAGACGATGGTCGTAAGTGTCCTTCAGCTTCCCCACATGTTCCTGGGAATGAGCACACACACACCTGTCACATCTCATCACCTACAGCTACCTGGACGGGGCTGTTTAGTTCCCGTGAAGGACGGTGATTATTGGTTGTCCTTACTTTGTCCTTGATCTTCCTCCACGGCAACTGACCAACGAGAAACTCCACCAGCATGTAGAAGAGAGACCACAGGTCGTCATGACGACCCATCTCCTGCAGAATTACACCAGGGTGGAGTCAACATTAATACATTAATATTTCATCATAGATCATGACAAAAAAAAGAGATAGTTGTGCAAAGCACATGAACAAACACGTGTAGGATAGCGTCACTGATTACACAAGGCTGTAGTACAGGGCAGATAGATACTGACCTTATTCTTGTGTGCATTGACAGATGCATAGCGGACAGTTCCCCTGAAACCTGCCACTGGACGGGGCTAAACAAACAAAGACACAAACACACATTAAATGCTAATATAAATGTATTTTCAACTATAGATTTTCAGCCAAAAATAACACAACAAAATGAAAATAAATTTCTTATATTTTCATATCTTTTATCTAACCTCTAATCCTTAGCATTAAACCTGCATGGACTAATTTTTTGGCACTTGCGGGCAGCTCAACGTGCAACAGAATTTTGACATTACATTATGTTAAAAAGGTTATGTGACACATTACACATTGTCATTTGATTCATGGTTAATTTGTAGAAAACTGTTAAATCTTTTTAGGTGAGCCTTATCGGTGGCTAAAATACGTTTTGCTGCCGTCCCCATCCACAGCAGTACAACGCTTTGCTCCTGTGTCGGTAACTCCTGTTATGCTTGTCCAAACTAGGGGCGAGCCGACAGTCATCTACTGTAGATAATACACTGACTATGGTTAAGTACCTCATACAACAAAACACCCGAGCTATCCTTTTAAGCTCAGTATTCTGTATACTCAGTAACAGAGAGGAGGGCACTTACAGGTCGGACCTCCTGGCAGGAGTTGGTGAACTGACGAGCCAAACCAAAGTCCAGCATGTAGCAGGTTCGACAGGTACTCGGGAAGCGGCCCATTGCGAAATTGGACTGAAGAAGAAAAAAACAGGAGGCAAAAAAATAATCAAATGTGTGAATTCAATCACAATAAAATCTAAAATTTTTTTGTATATTTATATTACTGAAGTCCCAGAGGAATAAATGTGTTCCTCTGGTGGAATATAATTTAATACAGCAGCTCAGAAGATATTTACATTCAGCCACATTTTGGGCGTTTAGCCAGCACTCATAGCGAGCCAGCTTACTGGAAGTGCAACAAATACTGAATCAGCAACAATTCCAGCAGCCAATAACAAAAAAAGTTGCACGCACTACCCGGACAGCAGAAATAAAAATATGATCATGTGTCGGGAATATATGCAGTAGAAGCTAGAAGGCAATGAGATAATCTCTCTCTGCTGCACCCGGCTGACTGTGACTCACCGGTTTGATGTCACGATGCAGGAAGCCGACAGAGTGGATGCTCTCGATGGCCTCCAGGATCTGGCGCCCGAGACGCAGGGTGGTGCTGATGCTGAAAGTTCCACGCGTCATACTCCTCCTAAGGTCAGCCAGGTTTCGACCCTGAGAGAGAGAGAGCACATGTACCAGGTCAGTTAGTCTCTTAACAAACATGACATACCAAACATATCTATCTAGTTTATCTCTTTTGGAAGCAACACAGTGGAACTGGAATAAAAATAAAATCACTATTAAAAGTCTTATTGGCTGAAATGTTTGACAGTGGTGGCAGCCAAATGTGCTGAGTGGACACAAAATGGTGAGAAAAACTATAAATTCAGCTGCACCGATCATCTATAATTAAACACATGGTGCGGTCGGGAGTCGGTGCAGTATATACGAACATATATACCATTCCTGTGGTTACGTTGGCATAAATCAAAACCAGACCACACTTTCAAAACACTCAAAGCTCAGATAAAGTATTTGTGTATTTGTCATCATGACTTTGGTATCACAGCCTCGTGTACTGGATGCAGTGACTGAAACTAATTTGATGCCTCAGTAGATCGCAGCAGGTGATTTATCGTGTGAAAAGTCTGCAGAAACGCTGCCTGGATCATCTCTACATGGAGATTATGGCTGCTATAAATATAAATATTTTTTTGCCATGCTAGCAGGATGGGATGGAAATGTCACTTTGGTCCACGCTGAAATGTCTGCGAAGTGTGAGAAATGCCTTCCCATTTTAAAATAGCTTTGTTTTGTACGACCAACTGTCTAAACCCCCAGAAATATTACATTTTCTTATTATTATATGTGTGTATGATGTTCCCTGTGATTTCCCTGGGGGGTTTAAAAGTTCCATCCATATCTATTTTATCCATATCTATTTTGCACTCATCCTAAATGGATTACATTAGTATTTTATCATATGGGCTTTTTATGCTGTATTTTGTCTTGATTGTTTCTGTATTTATTTATATTCTCTCTAATCTCTCTAGAAGACACTTTGTGTAGAAGAGAGCAACCAACCAAATTTGAATCGCACATTTTAAATATGTATTTTCAGCTTTTCATATGACGTGATGTAATTTGAGCTATATTTAACATACATGTTTCTGTATAATTATATTTTTTCACCAATACATTGTAGGCCTAATGTGCCGTGATGTGTTATGATGACTAAGCGATTGATTGAGTGATGTCAGTTTGGAGTAAGATTATGATTATATATGAAGTATTTAAGATATTCTCTCTCATTGTGTTGTGTAAAATAATCTGATGAAGGTCTGTGTAACGGAAATTAACCGCATTTTTTACCATTTTTGCATGAAAAATTACTTCAACGACGAATCGATTAACAATTTGTCGACCAAATAATTGTTGCAGATCTAAAGCAAATGTTTGGCATTTTTGCTTAATAAATTACTTGAACAATTCATCAAATTTGTTAACAATAATTTGCTCGATACACAAAAAAGATCAGTTCAAAGTGAGTGCTTAAGAGGCATTTAGACCAACCTGAAGCTCCATCACAACGTAGTTAAAGCGGTCGTTGCGGCCACATCCCACAAAGCGACACACGTGGTCTTTACCTGAGAAATAAAGAAGCACAGTTTCAGGATACTTTTGGAGGAGACGATAAGGTCACTTCACAGTCACCTGGCTGACGTCAGCCGCATCATTTGATCGTAAGATGCTGCGTGAATCCTGATGATGTGCATGTTCATATTTCCCAGCTCGCTGCCCTCCCATTGCCAGCTTCCCTGTATGACTACCCCGCTGATTTATAGGCTATAGCTCACAACACAAGGTCTATACATGTGCATGAATTTGCCTTGTGTGTTTGTGCATAGGAGTATGTGAGCAAATGTGTGTGTGTGTTATGGTCTCAAAGGACATTGCTGCACTGGCAGCGAGACTGCGGCCACGCCCCGAACCCTTCAGTGAATGCAAACAGTTTCTAACCAAACCTCCATGTTAAAAACACTACTTTTAGAATTCACCAAATTCTTATACAATAAATCTAAATAATATAATAAAAGAAGCTCTTATTATTAGCTCGATATGACCCATTGGTCTTTGTATAAGGCTGCTATAAGGTCAGCTGGGCGGGGTCTGGAGTTCAGCCCGTCTCAAGTTGCATGCTGGTTCCCTCAGGAAGCAACAAACCCATGATGCCCGAGGCCGCAGCCATTAGTCGCCAAACATGATCCCAGCCCATTGATTTTCCTCTCAGAGGGGAGAGAGAGAAAAAAAAGGCATAATGGTGAAAAGGCAGGAAAAGGAGAGGGGAGGGAAAAAGACAGTTAAAGAAAGAGAGAAAGGAGTGAAACTATACAACCCCCCCACCCTGAAGGAGCTCTCTTTTGTTGATCATGTGTCTCTCTACTGTGAGACGGTGGGAGTGTCCAGGCACATAAACATGAACATTCCTCTTGTACTTGTGCTCTGTCACAGCTGTTACTGCCATCTGAAACTGTTACTTCAAAAACTCCACGATTAAAACACAAGATGAGGAAGATGTAGAGCGATTTATCCGCTGAATGATGGTGTGTTTTAGCACGGCAGAGACTGAAGCAAACTGAGCTGAACCGTGGGCCAAATTGTGTTTTCAGATGAGTCAGATGATTTGCATCTATTCTCAGAGGGAGACATAATCATACCCTGATATCGATGCACAAAGGCTATCCCGGTTTTTCTGCTTCTTTGTTTTATCAATCCAGGAATAATTATTGACAGAAAATGTTTCTCTTAAGCGTTAGTTTTTCTGCCAGGAACGATGCACTCAGTGTTTTCAATAGGTCACCACGCCGAGGAGAATCGATCAATTCCAGAAATGTAACCAAATCCACCGAATCCATTTCGACTCACCCTGGAGCTTCTTGAGCACGGCGACCTCCATCTTGAGCACCTGTTTGGGCTGCTGGGCCGACTCCACCTTCAGCGCCACGCTGACCCGCGTCAGCAGGTCCACCGCCTCGTAGATCTCCCCGAACCCGCCGCCCCCGATCTTCTTCACCTGGAGGAAGACAATGAAAACACTGCATAAGAAAGAATACCACATTTACAGTCTCTGGGTTGATGTGCAGAGGAGCAGAAACTAAGTAGTGTTTGACATTTTACTGTAGCTTGAAAGATTACTTCAAAGATCAGTCATCAAATAAATAAATGATCAGAATAGTTGCTGATTCTTTTTCTGTCTAATCGATTAATCGACTATTCGCTTCAGTTCTACCTGACTGGAATAAATTAAAGAGTTCCTGTACTTGGTGCTAAAATAGTTGCACACTTTAGGGCTGCAACTCCTGATTATTTATAGTAGCTGGAATCATACTTTTGACTTTCCAATTTTTTTTTTTTAATTACTCAAACCGATTAATCCATTATCAAAATAGTTGGCGATTAATTTAATAGTTGACAACAAATCAATTAATCTGATTTACCATTGCAGCTTTAGCACACTTTTCTTAATAACTGTATGTGATTCATTTCACAATGCTCTCTCTCTCTTCTTTATTTCCTGTTTCACTCTCACCTCTCAGCGCTAGTAGAGCTTTAATTTCTCCCACGTGTCCTTCACTGTCCTCCACACACACAGTGTTGTGTCGCACTAGGAGCTAAAGTCGTGGGATTATCTGCAGCAATCTTATGTAACTCTGCTCCTCAGAAGACAGGAAGTGGTGCCAGCCTGCCAGTGAGGAATAACAGCCTCACATGGCACCCAGGCTGGCAAGGCAGTGAGAGACATTGGCCCCCGGAGAGCACTGCTGCTGCTGCTGCTGCTGCTGCCTATAGCACACTGCACTGCCACAAATAGCTATACGGGCTATTTTTGGATCTCCCGTACTGCAGCAGCCTTACCTGGACAGAGACACTCGACCCCAAACTGTCCGAGCCACAGGTGAGATGCTTTAGAGGGAAAGCAGGGCTCGTATAGGCAGGGGAAAGCATTGTTTGATGAACAAAGAGTTACTGTTTTGTTGGACAGAGGCTGAGCCAGGGACAGGCAGTGATGGTGCTGCACTAACACACCGCCTATTGTCGCTGATGAATATAACGTCACTTACCACTTTCCATCGTTCCTTGACCAGGGAGAGCACGCTTAGGATGTCAGCTTGCTCCGCTCCACCGCTCATCCCGTCTGTGGACAAGGGACGCTGTCCTCACTGCTTCCCCCCCTCGACCAGCCGCCTCAAACTGGGCCAGGCATTTGATGGCCTTGATAGAGATCCCTACGGAAGCCCAAGAGACACAAAACTGTCAGAAAATTAGGAACAAATCCCAAGAAAATGAATTGACCCCAACCTGGGGTCCGGGTGCCAAAGCTCACAGGGGGTGCACAAGGATTTGTCTGCTCTGAGGTTGTCAAATCAGATTTGCTCATGTATAACTAAAATCATAATAACACACTTACTGGATATTTTATACAAAAGTCTGTATAAAAAACTATTTAAAAAGATATATCTTTTTTGACACTTAGTAGCAAAATCTAACTCAATATTCAATCCATATTTGTTGGCGTTTAGCCTTTCAAAAACAACATTTTCACTGCCGTCAAAAACCTATTTGCTCTCCCACTTGACACAGCAATCTAACAACATCATAAATTACATTTATCTAATCACAATAACCAAAAATCAAACCGTATTATAGTTAGTTAATGAAGTTGTTACCAAAAGAAAGATCACATTATGTATCTACATACGCTTGGCGAATCTATCAAGATGTCATCACTTTATTTATGTTGACGAAAGTGACGAGTTAAATTAATTAAAGAAAGCTGAAGTAGGGGGGTCTTCAAGGAAGATAGGTTGGGAACCACTGATTTAGGCCACTCTGCACTAAACTGATATCTTCAGCATCTTGAGATAATGTTCTTGGGTGGATTCATTGAGTGGAATATACAAACGGCCTGTTTTCTTTTAGGACTGGTTGAACTACATGTGAAAGTTTGAAAGTCTCCCCCAGTTCAGAGACATAGTTAAACCCCTGGCTTAATGTCTGGAGCTTTTCTGATACTCGACCATCGCTGCAGCTGCCACACCTGCTGCCAGCAGCTGTCTTTATCCAGACAAACCCGCCCCACCAACTCGCAGGCAAAAGTCCTGCGTCTTCAATTACAAAGAGGTTTCGTCTTAGTATCATTTTTCCAGCAATTTATCTTCTGTGTATGACAGCCAAGGAGCAGGTCTAATAAAGAAAGTAGTCTTGTCAGATATAATGAGGCTGTTTAATCTGCCTGGTTTTGCATTAACTCTGGTTGTGTAATATGGCAGACGAAGTCCAAGCTTACTTTTATTAAGACAAGATTAATTTGTCCTTACAGTAGGGAAATGTGTCTTGGACATAAAGGCTGCCACATAGAAAAACATACAATTATAGTGCAGCAACAGACATAACATGCATTCAAATACGTGCAAGTGGCCGTCCCTGACCTGCAGGGCGTGGCGGAAGGGCATTGCTGAAATTGCTGGATTTATTTAAAGACAAAACGTGAGAGTTACTGTGAAATGGAATGCAGTACAATTATTGTTTTTTTGACGATTATCTTGTTTTCATAATCGTTGGAAACCAAAATCGTGATTGTAGTATTATGTAATAAAATCATTTTGGTTTAGATTCTCTGCAGGTTTTTCTTTTCCCAGAAGGTGAATGAATTAAAGAGCTGAAAAGAGAACCGTCCTGCTGGAGGATTTTTTTGCAACCTGGCAACCAAAAAGTTGTTCTTATTTATTAAAACAGGGTTGGGTGATATGGCCAAAATCTTCTATGCCGATATAGGTAATTTAATATCTTGATAAACGATATATATCACGATATAGCATGTTTTCTGGTAATTCAATAAATAAATAGTCTATATAACCACATGGTAAAGCCTATTTTTGTGTGAATTAAATACTTGACAAATGAAAAGTACTGATTTGTATTTTCCTCATTTTAGGAATTTGAGTGAAAAATGAACCAAAAGCTTTACGTCAGATTATAGAGAAAAAATACATAAATATAGGCGTAACTTATATCACAATAGAAACAATATAGAAAAATATATACAGTAGACATTTTATATTGTTTTGATGATATATATATATATATATCGTCATATTGCCCAGCCCTATATTAAAACGTTCGTAACTTGCAACCCCTCTATAAAGGGAGACTTATCAATACATTTATTTCCATGTGACACAAGCAGGCTGTCTGTACACCAAGCATCAAATGGAGTTTCCCCTGTAAAAGTAAAAGTGTATACTCTGCTGTATTATACAACATCCATAGATAAGCATTCCTCCAGAGAGCACACGCTGGTAACTTCCTTCAGTCTGGCTTCAAACACTCAAAGCAAAACCCGACTTCGATTCATCATTCTGCACACGGCGCCGCGCTGGCGTTCAACGGTTATGCAACGAGCCTTCAAAACACTATTTGGTTACGGGGCATGATCCCGACATCAAGGAGGCAATCAATCCCATCATGCACCAGGGTGAGGCTGGGAGATGGGAGAGGGCAAAGCGTGGTTAGACTAGATAACAGTGAAATGACACGCATGAAATGTGACCCAGGGTTGAGAGTCAGGAGGAAGGTGGACGCTAACACGCAGATGATGACACTGCTGGATGACATTTCTCAGGATCATAAGACATATTATTACTCTAACAGCCTTTGAAGTGTATTCTTTTAGTATGTAGTTACTATTTACTACCATCCTAATGTCTAGATTTATGTGAATTACTATGAACACTGTCCAAGGTTAAGATAATTATAATGTATCTAGGGCTTGGCGATAATTATTTAATATATAAATAATAATTTATTGTCTTTCAATGGAGTCATATTTAATGAAATCATATATTGAGATACACATTTATGTTGTCTAAATTGATAATAAGAAGCATGTACTAAAATCTGTTCATTTTCCACTAAAGTTCTTAATTAAATGAGAAAATACTTTTCATTTGTCAAGTATCTAACTCACACAGGAGTATACAAAAATAGGCTTTACCATGTGGCTATATCATAAAGACTATTTATTTATTGAATTACCATAAGATATGAAGTTATGATTTTGGCCATACCGCCCAGCTCTAAATGTATGTATGTGTATAACACACAAACTATATTTATATTTTTATTAATAATAAAACATTCCCTTCTTTGTTCAACTGTATTAAGAAAAATGCACTTAATGGTTTAAATGAAGGTTATTATAATGGAGTATTAGATGAGACCTTGAGGACAGTGAGCCTTTTATTAACTAGTAAAGCATTATGACAGTTACACAGAAAAATAGCACAAAAACCTTATTTATCTTTAGAGTCTAATGAAGATTGGGTGCTTAAAAATACTGTGAGTCAACGGCCATGCTAGCGGCTATGTTAGGCTACTTAAGCACAGTGGTGCTTTGAGCTAAATGCTAACATTAGCACACTGTTCAGTGTGTTATAGGGCTGCAACTAACGATTACTTTCAGAGTCGAGTAATCTGTTGATTATTTTCTCGATTAATCGATTAGTTGTTTGGTCTATAAAATGTCAGAAAATGGTGAAAAATGTCAATCAGTGTTTCCCAAAGCCCAAGATGACGTCCTCTAATGTCTTGTTTTGTGCACAACTCAAAGATATTCAGTTTACTGTCATAGAGGAGTAAAGAAACCAGAAAATATCACATTTAAGAAGCTGGAATCAGAGAATTTAGATTTTTTTTCTTAAAAAATGACTCAAACTGATTAATAGATTATCAAAATAGTTGGCGATTAATTTGACAACTAATCGATTAATCGTTGCAGCTCTAGTGTGTTAGTACGCTATCATTTAGATAGTAGATGTAGATGAAGCAGGATGGGATGCCATTAGTTTTGAAGGTATTTGGCAAATAAACCAAAGTACAATTATGATCTGATGACACTCAGATGAAAAGTCAGGGGGGGTTACCAAAGTTATTACAGTTCATCCTACGGGGAACATGGAGGTGTGTACCAAATTGCATAGCAATCCTTACAATATCTGTCCAGATATTTCACTTAAATGGTGTTAGAGGAGCTATCAGGGGATCACCAAAGTCATTAGGATTCATCCTCTGGGGATCATGAACGCCTGCGCAAACCATCATGGCAATCCTTCAAAAAATTACTGAGACATTTCACTCTGGACCAAAAGTGGTGGAGCAGCCGACAGACAGACAGACAGGAGGAACAGAAGTTGAACTGAGTCAGGCTTTTCTGTGCCAACAGCTTTCTTAAAACCATACTGATCAAAGCTGAACCAAATTTCTACAAAGGTCTGTCAATGTCGGGCACTAAAACCTGTATTTTCTCCTCATGTGTAGCATCTGCAAATCATTTTAGACACAGAGGAAACCAAGTGACTACATCAGTGGAATATTCTTGATATTATGCTAATCGGTGCCGAAGAAACATGCTGTACAAAACCCTTTTAACCTCCGAGGGATGAGAGAGACTCGCTGTAAACACTGATTGAATAACCTCTGCTGTGAGTCTAGTGTCAGAACGTCAAGGTCACCGCAGTGTTTTCCTTCTTTTATGTGGAGAAACACTTCGCTCTGTCACACTTGAGCTGACATGCATGAGATATTTCTTTCTTTATGAGCACAGAAGGGATGAATGACCAATCTCTACGGCTAAGAGTGTGAGACAGAAAAAGTGGGAGATATAGAAAGAAAGGATGGATGTTTTGGTCAAAAGTCTGGATAAGTCTGAGCCATCTTGTAGCTTTTTTATCCCTCAAAAACAGCCCAAGTGTGTCAGAATAACAGGAAAGATGCTACCTGCTAGTCAGCCCCACACAGACTGCATATAACAAGCCACTTCTCCAACACACATGCACTCAAGCACACACACCTATACACAAGCCAGGCTGCCTCACGCTGTGACTAATCTCACACCTCACAGAGAGGCTGTTCTTCCTCCTCCTCCTCCTCCTACTCCATACCAACCACCATCAATGAATAAAAAAAAAAAACAGCCCAGGAGGAGCAGACTTCGGACTAAAAATTAAACCAATCTGTGACAACCAGCATGAATCACACTTCCTGACCTCCTCCTGCATCTTCACGCCGACGATGGTGCAGTGCCATTTACATCTGCTGACTGCAGCTTGTCATCATTTCTGCCCCTTTAGGTCTGCTTGGAAGTTTTCACAGCTTCATAAAGCATCATGAAATGTCAATGAGTGATGCCACCCACAGAGGATTCCTCCTCCTGCAACAACACATGGCTCCAGTAAGAATAACTTGACTGAAAATCAAGCTTAAAGCTGCAGTAGGCAGAAAGTTTTTGGCATCATTGGGCAAAAATTCCATAATAACCTTTCAGCATATTGTAATTCAATATGTTCTGAGAGAAAACTAGACTTCTGCACTTCATCATGTGTGTGATTCATAGCGCATTTCAAACGGGATCAAAAAAATATTTGTCTCTCGCGGTTGACTACCGTTCATATTTCTTCCAAAATAGGGTCCCATAGTGGTCCAAAGGAACGGGCGGGACTTTGCCTCTCTATTTCAGAGAGAGTGAGCGTTCCTTTTGGCTGTTCAGTCAACGGAGGCAGCTGTCAATCACTCGCAAACTCCGACCAAACGGTCAAACTAGGCAGCACTGATCAAAGCGCTGTTTAGCTGTAAAATGAGAAAGTTCCGGCTGGTGGACGGTGCTTGGTATTTCCTCAACATATCTCAACATGGCTGCCGGGTCACAAACTTTCAAGATGATTCTGAAAACGTTTGAGGAGAGAAATAGGCATTACAGTAACATAATATTGATTCATATTTGACTAGCGCTACCTAGTTTGACCGTTTGATCGGAGTTAACTCCAGCTCTGTTCTGATTGGTTGTTTTCCTCCGGCCTGTGAAATCCTGCAGATGCCGTTAGGAGCACCGGAGGACACAGAGGCACATGATTTTTTTTTCAGATGACATGTCTCGTGCACTACTATCAGGATATAGTGACCGTTTTATAAAAAATAACATTTTAAAATCCTATTTGCTCCATTTCTATCAACTGTAGCTCGAAATTTCTGTCTAATCTGAGTGTGGCCTGCTGCTGCTGGACGAAACAAGTGTCCGGTCTGACAACTGTGTGTGCAGGACAAGTCCTGGACAGGAGCCAGCATGGGGAGGCCCTCCACGCTCAAGTCGCAGCATGGATGAACCTGATCCAGTCTGGACAAACTGTGAAGGATGAGTGTGTGTGTGGAATAATGGCTATCAAGGATAAACTCACATAAATAGCAGTACTTTAAATGTATAGTGCGTCAAATCCTTCATTTCAAGAGCCATGTATGCAAAACTAATGTAAAAAGACAAACCTATATATATAACCTTTATTTAACTACGAAGTCACATTGAGATTCTTTTACAAGTGAAACCTAGCAAGGTCAACAACATTGAATCACAGCAGCAACAATAGGCATGTTTGTTATTTAATTGAAGCGACTGCAGCTAACAGTGACCACTTCCTTTATTCCATGTTTAAAATAATTTAGCAGATCATTCCAGGACCAAGGACCGTGTGGATTAGGCTTGTTTTGCCAGCTTCTGTATTGATAGAAGGCACTTTAAAGGTCCCATATTGTAAAAAGTAAGATTTCCATGTCTTTTATATTATAAAGCAGGTTTAAGTGCTTTATAAATACTGTGAAAGTATCGAAGCGCTCAATATACAGAGAAATACACACAGCCCGTATTCAGAAATTGTGCGTTTGAAACAAGCCATTTCTGTCCATTTGTGATGTCACAAATATACAATATTTAGACCATTACACGGTATTAAACGTAAACATTCTAAATGTGTCCCAGTTTATTCCTGGTTGCAGTGTGAATGTGAATTACATCAGCTGACAGGAAGTAAACATGGACCCAAATTTTTGCCAGGCAACGCAATTCCATTGCATTTCCGATGAAATGCGCTAAAACGGAGCATTAAATCATGTAAACATGTTCTAGTAGAAACACAAAATACAAGAATGACCCTGGAAATTAGCATGATATGGGACCTTTAAGCATTTGTAATTGTCAACAGACTGCATAGATTACAAACTCTAGTACAGTTGTTTTCACATGGGGAGGTGACAGGTTGTATTGTGTCAACACATTTTGTCATGCATGGTGGTCAGAAATGAAGCCATGCAGCTTATTTATTATTAAAGGCTACATGCCACTGTTTTTTGTAATGTTCAAATGTTTTAATGTTTTAAGATGTTTTATATGTTCTAGTAGAAACACAAAATACAAGTATGAACCTAAAAATGAGCATAATATGGGACCCTTAAGTATTTGTAATTGTCAACAGACTCCATAGATACTGGTACAGTTGTTTTCACATGGGGGATGTGACAGGTTGTATTATGTGTCAACACATTTTGTCATGCATGGCGGTCAGAAAATGAAGCCAGCTATCCTCTGTTTTGTTTTTTTTATACCATGATCAATATGTAAAAAATTAGACTTTTATCCATCCAAATTTAAGCATTTGTAATTGTCAACAGACTGAATAATAGATTACAACCTCTGGTGCAGTTGTTTTCACATGGGGGATGTGACAGGTTGTATTATGTGTCAATACATTTTGTCATGCATGGTGGTCAGATAATGAAGCCAGCTATTCTCTGTTGTGTTTTTTATACTATGACAGTTTTCCTAAAATTAAATCAAATTTTTTTTTTCTTTTTTTTAT
>CAKAOI010010783.1:7863-43685 GCA_916701655.1 Sebastiscus albofasciatus | reverse complement strand
GTTGCTTATAGCTGACAGAGAAAAAGCACGGCTACTTCATTAAGTGCAAAAGGAAAGGAAGCGAGGACAAAGCAAACAAAGCAAGAGTTGGGTGAAAAAGGAAAGGGGTGAGTGAGTGTTGGGGGTGGGAGGGTGGGAGGGGTGTGGGTTTCTTCTTCTCTTTCCATCTCGCTCAGACTTGGGGCAGCATCTCTAGGTAAGCTTCCCCGTCACTTGGGGCCTCATATTGCCAAAGCCGCTCGGTTCCCACAGTGCGTCCGGGGCCTGGATCTGGCCTTCCTCCCCGCTCAGGCAGCCTCGCGTCTTTAGACCCCCAGGCCCCGGAGCAGAGGTTACACTAACATAGCCAGCCACAGCAGCATGTCAGCCCCACACCAACCGTTGCCTTGGTGCCGCCGCATTAACGAAGAGCTCCCGACTCTGTTTCGAGGGAAAGTGATTTGCCATGACGTCTATGGCTCCCCTCTTTCCTTCTCTTTTCCTCGCTCACTAAGAAACCTCTCTCTCTCGCTGTCTGTCTCTGCACCCTTAATCTCTCCTGTTTTCCCCGTCTCATTTTTCCCTTCTTTGTCATTCTCTCCACCACATCCTTGAATCTTCCCTCCCTCATTCCACTGCTCCCTTTTTCTTCCTTGGAGCATTAATGACTGATGCCTGAAACACAGTGCCATGATTGGACTTACATTGATGAAAGACAGCAACATCTGTGTTGAATAAATATTGAGATGACAAATTGTGCATTTTTTCAGTCGTCGTTCATTTCTCCAGTTTTCAAAAATAGTTCCCAGCTTGCAGACTCGTCAGTGCCACACAGTTGCCACCGACATCAAGCGCAATATTTATTTTCAGTTAGGCACAAAATATGCTCACAAATAACTCCGGAGCCAAACACAGATAATGTGTCACTGCAGAACAGGAACTAGAGGAGAAGTCTACCAAAGTGGTCTTCCACAGCGAGTCACTTGGTGACCAACAAACAGGTGCACGCCATTATACCGGCCGACACTCACACGGCGGCATTCCACGCTACAAGGAAGTGTGTAATCGATGTTGTGGAAAATAAAGTGAGAAAAAAGTAGTTCTAATTGCAAAATGTAAATATTGAGTTTTCCCACAAGCGGGGGCAGACCACCCAGGATGCAAAATAGTCACCCACCCCCTTTCTCTCTTTTTGCCTCGCCGACCGCCCGAGAGATGTCTTTTTGTGTGTGCGAAACATCACCGACCACAATCAGCGCTCGCACAGGAGCCGTGATGTGTCTTTGCATGCAAATACTTCTGGCAGCTCTGACTTGGCGTTTGTATTGTGGGAAAATGAAGTGATGAAAACCCCCGGAGGAGAAAGGCCGAGCGGATCAGAAATTGAGTGTGTAACACCGTGTCTTTCTTGCTTCCCGTAAAGGTGCCAGAGTTTTTTTTTCTGATTCAGGCTTGCCCTCCTTGTCTGGTCTGAATAATTTCTCACAAGAGGAGAGAGCAGGAGGGCAGCCAGCTGGGCAGGTCGGTCAGCACTGTAGCTGCAGTGTCTGACAGACGGAGGCTCCTCCATGTGTGCGTTACAGGCCGGTGTCAAATACTTGTCTGGACTGTGACAAATAGCTCCTGGTAGTCTCACTACAATTATACCTGCAGGATGAGCTATGAAACAGACCTGTTCACGCTGCTGGTGCTGTTTGAACATCAAAGACAACTGGGATTTTTTATGACAACAGAAAAACTTAATTTAAGCCTTATTAAGATTAATTTCTTCAAGAAAGAACTGAGCATACTGACAAGAAAAAAAGCAATTAAGTGATTGCAAAATGAATCAGTGGATCAACAGAAGGCAGCTACTTGAATCAAACATTAAAATCAAAGTCTCCAAAAACTAAATTTTTTTACCATAAAATTTCCAAATACTCTGCTTTTAACTTGTTTTATTACACCTAAATTCAAGTTCCTTTTATTTAGACAAGTGATCAAGTGTCATCATTCAAAAAGCATCTAACAAATCTATCAATTAGGCACCAAGCAGTCTAGCAAAAAAAAAAAAAAAAACAGGAGTAAAAAAAAAAAAAAAAAAAGAAAAGCTATTTTTTTGGACGTGAAAACTTACCTTGAGTGGTTTTACTTCCTGAAGCTGACTGTTGGACAAAGGCGACCAAGCAGAGACCAACAAATCCAAGGCTGGCGCGTATCAAAGCGTGCATATACATGTTAACTTTCACTCCAGTTGAACACGAGCACTTTCTAAGATCTGCGATGCGCAAGAAGAGCACATATACGAGGGTGGGTGAGTGAGTGAGTGTGAGTGTTGGTATATAAAGGTCTCTTGTTATTCCCGCTGATAGGACACTGTGCGATCCCCCTTTTTTCCTCTCCTCTCCTCTTCACGCCTGCTTATCTGAGTTTCAAGTGATCGGGATTGAGGACGGACCGACAACGCGGAGCGGAGGAAGGCTTTTCTGTTATCATGTTTCGAGCCAGACCAATGTCAATTTAAGAAAGGGGGAGAGAGAGAGAGCGGGAGAGAGAGAGAGAGAGAGAGGAAAGGAGAGAGGAGAGATGGAGCGGAGCGGCGGGGTCTGAAGGGGGAGGAGAGAAGAAGAAGCGCTCCGGACTCCTCTGCTTGCTCTCTCGTCTCTTCTCTCTCACTGTTTCCTCTTTTTTTTGTTCGTTCTGCAGGAATTTACACACACAGGTGTTGGTCGGGCTCAAGGTGGACCGGAGTTAGCACGTGCTCGAGCTCGTGGCCGGTGTCACCTGCCCCAAAAAAAGTGTCCACAGCATGGTAAAAGGGGCTCAAGAGAGAGGGTGGATTCATAAAAGACTCAGATGGGGGGAAAAAGTAATAACCTGGAGATTGTTCTTGGCTACACAGCTCATCCAGTCAGACTATCAAACCAATATATTTTCATTGGTTGTGATGTGATGATGTGCTATCTCACTGATGGAAGATTAAAGATGCATTAGGCAGAATATTTTTGGCATCATTGGGCAAAAAATTCCATAATAACATTTCAGCATATTGTAATTCAAGTGTTCTGAGAGAAGACTTTTGTACCTCCTCATGGCTCTGTTTTCAGGCTGTAAATAATCCAGCCCAAAACTCTGGCCAATCACAGGTCATTTCAGAGAGAGAGAGAGTGTTCCTATTGGCTGTTCATTCAACGGAGGCAGCTGTCGATCACTCGCAAACTCCGACCAAACGGTCAAACTAGGCAGCGCTGGTCAAATATGAATCAATATTCTGTTACTGTAATGCCTATTTCCCTCAAATGTTCTCATCTTGTAGTGTACTGTTTAGTTGTAAAATGAGAAAGTTTGCTGCGGCTGGTGGGCGGTGCTTGGTATTTCTTCAACAGATCTCAAAATGGCTGCCAGGTCACAAACAATATGTTTCTGAAATAATTTTACACAAGAAATAGGCATTACAGTAACAGAATATTGATTAATATCTGATCAGCGCTGCCTAGTTTGACCGTTTGATCGGAGTTCGCGAGTGATTGACAACTGCTCAGAAACAGCAGGCTTCAGCTCGGTTTGATTGGTTGTTTTCCTTCGGCCTGTGAAGTCTTGCAGACGCCATTAGGAGCACCGGAGGACTACGGAGGACACAGAGGCAGATGATAAAAAATAACTATTTTAAATTATATTTGCTCCAATTCTACCTGCTGCTGCTTTAATGTGTCCATTAAAACAGTTTGTCAACAACAAATGTTGACATTTAGAAAAATCAAGACCCGAATATTACAGGATGTTTGATGGCTTTCTTAACAAAAATATTCAATTTAAGGGTGAAACATGAGATTACTTTATCCTCAATGCCTGCTGAATAGAGTTACAAGTTCAACTGATGCAGTTAAGCAGTAAATTCCAAAACGTATTTGAAAATGGAAAATGAAAACCTACAGTTTTTATTGTATGCCTCCACTGATTTCCCTGCATTTCATCCTTATTCCAAGGTCAATTGGGGGCCCCTGAGCAATTTCATATCCCTGTTATACTTTAGCTGCAGCTGGACCAGCATGAAGAACTGAAATCCAAGTGAACCTGTAACTTGTATAAAAAATATGCACATGAAGAAAATTATTTTTGTCGATATTAAGTTATTATGCTGAATGAATAATCTACACCAGCTGTTCCAAATACACTTCGAGATGAATCAGTTCCCCAGGTATGATATCAGTAATTGTTTACAGGAACATTGATGAAAGCATTATAATAATCATCTGGTATAGGGACCAGAAAGCAAACAAAAACCTGAATACAAATTAGATTTTCTGTTATCCGGTTCCAAAACCATAACCAACACCACATCATCCGCTCGTCAGTATTGAGTTTTTCACTGCAGGAGACTCAGCTCAACTGCCACATTGATTTTTTGCTCCTGGCTTTGAATAACTAAAGCCCTGCCTGCAGGGTGTCAGAAATCAGTAATATGGAGAGTCACTCAGGTTTGTGTGAAGCAGGTTGTAAAAAAACCTTTCAGTGCTATATGTCCTTAATAGAAATAAGGATGTTAGGAAGTTGAATGGATGAAAGCAGCAGTGGGTAGAATCGAAGCAAATCTGATTTTAAAAAGTTATATTTATTAAACTGTCACTGTATCCTGACAGTAGTGCATGAGACAGGTAATCTGAAAAAAATCATGTGCCTCTGTGTCCTCCAGTGTCCTCCGTTGTCCTCCGTTGTCCTGCGGTGTCCTCGGTGTCCTCTGGTGCTCCTAATGGCATCTTTCACAGACTTGAGGAAAACAACCAATCAGAGCCGAGCTGGAGCCTTGCCGTCTCTGAGCAGCTGTCAATCAAAAAGTTTGTGACCCAGCCGCCATGTTGAGATCAGCTTAGGAAATACTAAGCACCGCCCATTGTTTCTCACTTTACAGCTAAACAGTACACTACAAGATGTTTCCGAAACATCTGATGTGAGAAATAGGCATTACAATAACAGAATATTGATTCATATTTGATCAGCGCTGCCTAGTTTGATCGTTTGATCAGAGTCGCGAGTGATTGACAGCTGCCTCCGTTGAATGAACAGCCAATAGGAACACTCTCTCTCTGAAATGACCTGTGATTGACCAAAGTCTCCCATCACAGGCTAGATTTTTTAAAGCCTTAAAACAGAGCCATGTGCAGAAGTCTAGTAATCTCCCAGAGCACTTGAATTACAATATGCTGAAAGATTATTATAGAAATGTTGCCCAAAGATGCCAAAAACATTCTGCCTACTGCAGGTTTAAAGGTAGTTTTTAATCCCTACCATCAGCCATCCCTGCAACACACTGATCATGAGGCTGTTTGCGCACCATTACCCCCCAAGACCTGAAGAGGAATGAGGCTGGAGGAGCGACATGAATCAAAACAGGCCTCTCACATTACCGGGAGCACAGCCCACTGAGCTACTGTGCCACATTTCACCGGCGATCACATATGAAACATTTGTTTTCAGGGAAAGCGCCCCGCAGAGGCAAAGCATCTGTATCCCAACACCTGCTAGCTCCTCCTGCATCATCACCTAAATTAATCAGCTGAGTTGCGTTTGTGTTTGCATTTCAATGTACGGGCTCAGATTCTACCCTATAATTATCGCGCCAGCTCCCGTGTGTAATTTTTTTTCTCAATCAAATATAATTAAGGCCTCACAATGAGGCTGATTGGAGACAACAACTCTATGCGAGGATGCGGAGGGTCTGAAAATAGTGTTATGGCTGATGCCAGAAAAGATTATTTATCATCATCTTCCATCTTATCAGAATTTTCTCATTACTTTTACTTTAAAGATTATGTGTCAAAACGTAACTACCTTAGATTCAAAGACAGATATTTCATAAACAAGGTAATTTAATACGGCTTCCCATGCTACCGAGCGTGTTTTGCCAGAGATTCAATGAATAAGAGATTCAGTACAACAGAATAACCTTCTGAGAATCCCTCCTCGCATCCACAGAAGAAGAAAAAAAAACATGTAAATCCACAGCGCAAAGTCAAGCAGTTCAGCGTAATTAAAATAACATCCGTCAGGGATATGGAAATATCCCATGTCCCTGTGTCTAAATCTCTGGGTAATTGTGAGCACTTGTATAACCAAATGAGCTCAGAGTCACTCAGGGAGTTTGAGAAAGTCAGAACGCGGTTGCCACAGAGCCACAGAGTGCGAGTCGCGCTGGAGGATCAGTACACTTTTCATGGCATCACTTCATTAAAAGACAGAGGGGCTGTACACGGGCATCCCACTGTGCACCAAACCAAGCTATTTTTACACTAACAGACACATGAGGGGAAGCTGAGGCAATGTTTAATTTATGATGCTCGTCATGAAAAGGACTTCAGCTGCACGCTGGGTAAAGAGAGTGTGGAAAGGTGGAGAGAGCAGCGAGGATCTCTTCATAGATTATGAGTCAAATTAAGCCATATTACGCCCCTTTTCAGATTGAGTGACACCATTTTAACTCAATGTGTTCATGAGATTTGCAGCAGAGTAACTCACCGCAACCTGACTTGTTTTGCATAGAGTGTGTGGCACAGTTTTCTTTTTGGATTTTACTGAATTTGAAGTCAATAACTTTTTCTTTTAAAAGAGTTGAAGGCATGGCGCTATTTGGATCTGTATGAAAAATTTATGATTCTCAGAGATACACCACATTTAACAACTGTAGTAATGGTTCCTAACTCCAAAAATGTTCCACTTTTCAGCCATCAGAAGGCAAAAAATGTGGCAAACAGCGCTGTTACAACCTACTTTTTATTTACACTCTGAAATATCGAAGTCGGACGATGCTGTAACAGCTGTTGCTGTAAGATAAATGCAAGACGGATGCATGTTGGGAGCCATCTCTGTACTATACTGAATGCTAATGAACTGAGGAGTTAGAAGTCCTGCAGAGAGCCTAATGTTCTCCTCCAGATGGTCATACACGGGGACACATCACCTCAGCTCCTCATTTACTTTCCTTCCAGTTCCGACATTTATGCTCCCCAATTGTCTGAAAGATTTATGTGTGAAAATGCCGAGGCTCGCAGCTCAGAACTTCTTTCCCCTCTTTCTTCCCTTCTTTTCCTCCTCTCTGCAGGGGCTTCACATGCGAGGTTACCGACACCACCGCAGGCCCAGCAGGATCTCTTGGTACTCACCATGCCAGCACCGCAGGGGAGCGGAGTGGCTTGCTGAGTTCCACACTTTAGCGAAGGCATCCCAGCGAACGCTGCGGGCTTGCCCCAGGAATGCCTCCCGACCACAGCCTCAGTCGCTGGCACTAACAGGGAGCAGGAGAGGGAGAGGGAAAAGGGAAATACAGTTATCAAGTCGGAAGAAATGGAGATGTCATACATACAGCCGCTCTAACTAACTGGAAAACGTATTCTCGCCCATCAAAGCAGCATCACTGATGAAAACGACCCCAGTGGCACAAGAGGCATTTAAGTTGTGTGTTGTATATTGTAACATCACAGCACTGGAAATGTCAGATGAGTTCTAATGAGTGTTATCACCACAGACAGTACCCTCAGGCTCTGGGTTATGAGGGCTTGTTTTCCTTGACTCCTATAGTCATATTACCTGAGTCTTAAGGAGGTAAGACAAGATACGGACAGCCTGCGTGAGTGAAAATGCGGGTGCTGGAGGGGATACAGGCCTGTACGCATACTCTATGTGGTGTGTGTGTACACCTGTAATCAGGTTAACTCATCAAGATCAAATAAGAAATGAGAGGGAGACATTGTCCTGTTAAGATCCCAAGTTTAATCCTTATTACTGATGAGCCCCGAATCATTCAAAGTATCAATCATCGTCATACAACTAAAATTGTATGGCGCTTACTGTCTATCTGAACGCACACACGCAGAGGAGAAAGATAATACCTGTATATTTTAACTCTTTTGATGACACAGAACTGGGCCGGGCATGCTAAAAATCCCAGCACACTCAGCAGTGGCTCTGCGCCACTTTGTCTCCACTAATCCTCTATGATCAACTCATGTGTGGAGAAAGGGACGAGGCTTTTTTTCCAGCGGCCTCTTTCAGACAGGCACCGTGTAAGTAGGTAAGTACAGAACAGGACCAGGACGGTGGGGAAGTCCCATGAGCTCACTGTCTAGCCTGATAGCGCAGCAGCTACGCCTACTGTACCTGCTCCAACTACCGTCTCCAGGGAGTGCCTCCGAGGAGCTTTGTGGAGGTTCAGCTCTTATGTGTGTCATAAAATATCAACTATTACTAAGATTCTGGCCACGTTTAATCCCTTTAGCTGGTGAAATACCAAACTTCAGATCCCATTCAAACCATGTAAGGCACTCTAAGCTTCACACGAGTGATGATAGTGTTTAAGGGTCATCGTGACACTCTGATGGTGAGTAAAACCTTCCAGCAAATGGCCCACTTACATTCTTTTCTAATACTCCGACCTGAATCATTTCCTCTGGAAGGAACAGGACAAAGCGATTTTGTTTGGAAAGACAAAAAACTGCAGCTGAGGACTGACCTCATAAGCTGTACAGAAAAGAAAACTGTAAAAAATGACTTATTATTTCCCCAACAGACTAAATGAATAAAGGTCTGTAAAGAAAATCAAAAAAATCTCAAAATGCTACAGGTCCTGTTTCTTCTACAAAAGCCAGTTTTATGAGACGTTTCATGGTTCAACAGCTGAACCAAATTCATTTTAATTAGTGAACCAATTTCATTATTGCGGAGGCACAATACCAAATTCTTCCCACATTTTGAATGACTGAGCTTCAAAAAGACTCGGACATATGCAGCAAATAAAATGGAAATTGAGTTAAAGTGATTTGGGTTCTTTGGCAGCAAAAGGACCTGTTGATGCAAACGTATTCCCCTTTGGCCAAATTAAAGCTGACTTGTTACCCCCTTCTCAGCGTTTTCACATAACAAAGTGTTTGATAATATAATCATTATATTACAGTTCATTATGAATTAGTGAATGTAAAACTTTACCAAATCTACAACAAATGATCTGCTCTTATGACCTCATATGAGTGTGATAAAAGACTGCAAGATTCATAATGAATCATCTTAAAAAGATTCTAACTCATCAAGAAAATATGAAAAGCATGCAAACAAAAGCCATCTGTCAACACTAAATGTATCATGCACTGCTTTTCACTATTCTAGTTCCACTTTCCACTAATTTTTGGATGCACGCAAGTTGTGATATGCAGAAGTAGAAATGTTTAAATTCATCACTTTTCTCTGTCTATTTGCAGCTTATTCATCAGCATGTGTTATGAAAAATATGTTGCATCAGTATGCACATTATTGAATGAATGCTGCCCAACATATGAGCCCTCAACTACAGTGGGGAAGTCTGGTTACAGCAATAGTGGTTGTACTGGTGCACACACATGAATCTAGACTGCCCTCTTGTGGTCGAGCTGCTTCAGGGGTTTTCAACACAGGACACCAATACTGTCTGTAGGTCTATAATCAGAGGTCTGCAACCTGCGGCTCCTGAGCCACATGCAGCTCTTTAGCCTCTCCAGTGGCTCCCTGTGGATTTTTAAAAATGGAAAAGAATAACTGTTTTTTGTTTTTTGAGTATTAAGGCCACGTTGAGGAAAAAAAGAGAAATCTTACATTTCGAGAATAAAGTCATAGTATTATAAAGTAGTAATTACGACTTTTTTTCTCGTAATATTACAACTCTTTTCTCGTAAAGTTATGACTTTATTCTCGTAATATTACGACTTCTTTTGTAATATTACGTCTTTTTTGTCGTTATGACTTTATTTGCGTCATATTACGCCTTTCTTTCTCGTAAAGTTATGATTTTATTCTCGTAATATGTTGCCTTTTTTCTCGTAAAGTTATGACTTTATTCTCGTAATATTACGACTTATTTTGTAATATTACGACTTTTTTCTCATTATGACTTTATTCTCGTAATATGTCGCCTTTTTTCTCGTAAAGTTATGACTTTATTCTCGTTATATTACGACTTTATCCTGGAAATCTCAGATGTTTTTTCCCTCAATGTGGCCCTAATACTCCGTAGTACATTGTCTCTTTGGCCCTCACTGCATTAGACTTATATAGTATACTTAGATTATAAACTGTGTTACCTTCATCACAATGCTCAAATGTTTTGCGGCTCCAGACAGATTATTTTCTTGCTGCTGACCCCTGGTCTATATGAATGGATAGAGGAGTGAGTGAGATTGTGTAACTGTCTTGCTTCTATTTGGGGCATAATAATCTCTCTATTTAGGAATAGGTCCCATAACATAATTTGAAAAGGCTGCAAACATGAAGTAATATGTTGCCATGGAGACAATTAACGTTAATTAGCTAGCTAACAGTTAGCTGTGCGGAGCGTCTTTTTTATGGATGTTTATTGGCAATAATGACACCCTCGGAAAGTTTAAATCATATTTAATCTAAAAAATGTGTCTGTCGTGTCTATGCGGTCATATTTGAGTGAGTTTATGTCACCATAATTGTACCTTATTTGCCTCTACGAGTTGTGCGTCACATCCACTGCTGCTGCTCCGATAATGAACTTCCGGTTGTTTGGAAGTGATTAGCCCCTTCAGGTAGGCGTCTCCCTCCGCGGCTGGGGTTAGGGCTTTAGGTTAGGTTATGATAGAAGTAGGCTACTGTAGCAGAGATAACTGGCAAAGGTTATGGATAAGATTAGGCGCACATATCGATGGGGAAACCGACTTCGACTCAATAGCAGTATGCACCTGTCCCTTTCACCTCCTTTTGTAGGCTTTGTTTTGGACAAATATAGTGTTTTCTTTTTCCCGATGCTTGGCCATTGTTCTATTAGCTCTTTGGTTGTTTTAATTGCATAGCTTTCTAATGCAGGAGGAGGCTGTTTAGCAGAGAGGGAAGGTAGATGGAATAGATGGTGTTCACGTCTTCACTGTGCCCTTATCCTGTTTATATCTTAAATAATTCAAAATTTTAAAAAGTAATTTAGTTTTCTTCAAAGAAATTAATGAAATGCTGAGATATAGGCCAACTGTATATTTAAACAAAACATTGTCTTTCACCCCTTAAAATCAAGAAGGCCTTGCAACCCCCTGTGAAGCTTTGGCGACCCCTAGTGGGGGTCGGGACCCCCAGGTTGGGAACCAGTGCCCTAGTCAAGTTGCAGCCTCTTTGCTATACTATTTCATGGTTGCGTAATGATTTTTACAAGGCTAAAGAGTCTTTCCCCATCTCAGATCCCATCTTACACCTTTGTAACTTCCTCACACTGAGAATGCAGGTATGTAGGCTGGTATGTTATTCATAGCAGCTGATCTAGGACGTCTAGGAGGGTAACACTAGTGAAAGTGACAGGACCTGTCACCGAGTCCTTGTCAGTCAGGTCTGCTGGCAGCGGGACAGCAGACAGAGCAGGTGGAAAGGGAAGATGGCTCACATACCAACCTGCCACAGAGCAGCACAAAGCAGCCTGTGTGTTGTCTGACAGCACATAACTGCTTCCTCTTCTTTTAGCATTGCAGCAAAAGAGGATATTCGCTATGAGCAAAACTAATAATAATGCAACACACCAACGATAATTGACTTTCTACTACCTTTTGGTGTCTTGAAAGTACAATTAATAGAGTAATTCATCTTTATTTCAAAATATGCACATGCTTTATCTTTATATTCAAAGCAATATTCCTATCTTTTTTCTTGTGGCTCTTTTTAAAAGCCTCCCCTGGCAGATCACTTCCTTAGAAAAGATGTGTGAAAATATACATATGAAAATATTCTGTTTATAGACAAGCAAATTAGATGATGGATTAAAATGCATGCCGAGAAGAAAGTCAGGGTGGTATCAGACAACAAAAAGTGTGTACTTGGCACTGATGCAGTCATTCGCAGACGACACACCCATGTGTAGAGTAGAACTAATTGCACCATAAAAGATAAGTGTGATGATTATCAGTTTGGGCACACTACACAGCAAAGTATGTTTGGATGTGGCAGGTCTCCAACATATTATAGGAGGTCTATGTTCTAGGCCAAACATGCAAAAAATGTGTTAATTCAAACGTGTTTGCTGTTTTCTTTACAAACTCTAAAGTGCATCAACCTGGTTTAAATACCTATTCAGAGAGATATCTTTCAAATTGAGCTTAATTTACACAGCGGTAGGTGACCTTAACACCGAATTAGAGAAAAGAGCAAATCCATTTGCCTGCAGCAGTGATAAAATGTTTGTCAGACAGACTGTCTGCTTGTAAATGTGCCAGCAAAAAAGTGTCGCATGAATGCTAAACTAGGAAGTGAGAAAACAGGTTGCACCAGTTCTCTCGTCATCACATCAGGTGAGCCAGAAAACTCAATTTATGATTTGACATGACACATGAGGGCTGACGGGTCACATGCCAACAGAGGAAAATAGGACATACTTTAAAGGCAGATAAAGAGAATGTGTGACAGGGACAGAGTGTGATAAAAAAAAAGTGTAATAATGCTTGTGCTAAAAGCTGTTTAGATCAGCTCACGTACAACGGACAGTGGCTCCAGATAAAGCTGCTGTGTAACACACTTGTATGTTTTGACAAGGGCGTCACTATGCAACCATGCAAACTGCATGTTTCAAATTCTAATCAAATAGTGGCCACTGACTATGTGCTTTAGAGTACACTATGTTCTAGCAACGCAGGACATACTTTTTACATGTTTATTCAATTAAAATCAACACCCTTCAATTATGATGCAGTTTTGACAAACTGCACTGAGCAACACAGGTTCAATGCAGCTTATGTTAAGTACACACAAATTTGAATATCTGTGGTCAACAAAGTGAAAAAAATCCAACAGATTTTAAAAAGTGGAAGTGAACAACTGACCTTTGAAACTATCTAAAAAAGGAGAACTAATGGTTGTGTCAGTGTAACAAAGAATAACTTGTGAAAACAGACAGAAAGGTACAGAAAGGCCTCTTAAAAGTAAGAGCATTTTCAGTTCATAAAAACCACAGCTACAGTGAAAGAGTCAGTGAATATCCAAAGAGTTCTTAAACTAAAACACTGCACATACTGTATATGAGAAACAAGTAGATGCAAGTATAAGCATGACAGTGAATGTATTCAAGACCCGTGCGGCCATCTCATCATGCTTAATGCAGTAAAAATAAAAATGCATAAATATCGTTTGCTTCCCGAAAGTTCTGTAATGCCTTCATCGATCCTGTATCAATCTCTGGTATGTTCCTTTAAATATAGTATCTGAAGGGAGTCCTAGGCAGGGAGATCAATGCCTCAGTCTCTGAGCAGCCCCAGCTTCTTCAGGGCATTGCGGCGGTCTTCTCCGTTTTCTGCATGAGGGCAGATCAGTACACTGACGCCTTCTGATCGAGGCAGATTCGGAGAGTCTCCCAAGGACTGAAAGGCAGTGTGGGTAGGCAGGGACCTCCGTAAGTCCGGCTCTTTGCTGGCGGCAAGACCCACCTGCGAACCCTCTCCCCCAGCACGTGTAAACTCTGTCCCACCCCCCAGAGAGGCGGGGCGCGCCCGGTTGTTACGTAGCTGGTTGGCCAGGCTGCCCTTGTTGGAGTCTTGACTCGCCATTAAGCTGCTTAGACCCATGCCAGAGCGCTCCAGGGTGGCTGATTTGACACCTACGAACCTGGGCTGGCTTAGATGCTTGACCATGGCAGAAGGTGAACGAGGGGGCTCCGGGCTGGCTGATTTGACACCCACAAACCTGGGCGGGGTTAGATGCCTGATCAGGGCAGCAGGGGTAAGAGGGGGCTCCGTGCTGGCTGATTTGACACCTACACACCTGGGCGGGGTTAGATGCCTGATCAGAGCAGAAGGGGTAAGAGGGGGCGTGTTCACCTGTGCGTTAACCTCTGAAGCATCTTTGACATCAGACAGTTCATTATCTGACAGTGGAGGTCCAACGGGGTCACTGAAAGCAGCAGGAGCTGGGAGAACCTCATCAGGCTGGACCGCGGGAGCCGTAGCGGCAGCTAATGGTGACACGGCTGCAGTAGAATGGAGAGGGACGCAGGAGCCGGGTGAACTGTTGATACGATTGTAACGTGGTTTGAAGGGTGGTGTATGTGAACCTCCTGGGCTGATGGGAGAAGCAGGAGCTGTCCATGACTTTCTAGTTGTGGGAGAAGCGTCAGGGCTCAGGACGGGGCTGGAATCTCCCTCAGCAGGCAGCAGGCCAAGCTTTCGGAGGGCCTCCATGCGGACCTTTTGGTGGTCCAACAAGAGCCGGTCACTGCTAGTGGGTGACGAATATCCATCAGAGCCAGCCTTGTGTGGCTTCAGAAGAATGTTGGCAGGAAGCATCTTGGGTTTGGGGGCCACAACAGGTGGACTTCTGGGCTCAGCTGCTTCAGGAGGAGGACTCATTAGGGGACCAGAGCTGACAGTTGGTAGACTCAGTTCTGGGGGCTTGTTTGGACGCTCCTGGGTCACAGAGGTGCTCAATGAAGTTCTCTTCACAGAGGCTCTCTGGCGGAGCTGCTCCAAGTCAACAGTTGCTGCAGGCTTGTTCTTGGATACTCTTGCAGAAGGAAGAAGGTCTTTTATTAAGTCCCGTGGCTGTTTAGGGAGGACTGGCTCATCCATGAAGTCTGAGGGAGGAGGGATCACAACCGCATCTATCTCAGATAGATAGCCGGGGGAAAGACTGGCACTTGGGACGATCTTAAGATGACCGTATCCATCCGTGAATACAGACAGCTGAGTAGCAGTGGGGTGGATTTTGCAATCAGCGGCCAATTCAGTGGCCAATTCAGTGGCTGGAGGTTCGGGTTGAGTCATGAGGTTCACTGATGTTTGGAGATCTTTCGTGTTGGAGGACTGTGGTTTGGAGGTAGGACTCAGAGCGTGATGCTCAGCTTTATCTTCAATGGATCCAGAATCTGATGTCTGGTCTTTTCCAAACTCATCAGACTTGAAACTGGAAATGTCTAAGAAAGAAAAGCACAATTACTGTAGTTAGTATTGCAGTTACTGATGTTAATTTAGTGTAAAATGCACACGTATACATCAGGGTTGTCAAAGTTAACATGATAATAACACGTTCGTTAAAATTCGAATCTCCCCTTTACAGACAGGCGCACTTTATGATAAGTCACATGCAATTTTGGGAAAGTCATAGTCAAGTCAGCACACTGACACACTGACAGCTGTTGTTGTCTGTTGGGCTTGAGTTTGGCATGTTATGATTTGAGCATATGTTTTATGCTAAATGTACCTGTGAGGGTTTTTGGACAATATTTGTCATTGTTTTATGTTGTTAACTGATTTCCAGTAATTAATTTATATATACACATTTGCATAAAAGCAGCATATTTGCCACTCCCATGTTGATAAGAGTACTAAATTCTTGACAAATCTCCCTTTAAGGGACATTTTGAACAGATAAATACTATGCGATTAATCATGATTAACTATGAACAGTCATGCGATTAAATATTTGAATCGATTGACATCTCTAGTATACATACATACACGTAACCAACAAAAAAACATATTTGATGACATGAACGTACAATTTGATCTAATCTGGCCCTTTGTGTCTGCCTGGAGCCCAGGATCTGGTTCATCGTTGGATAGGCCACTGTCCTCCTGCACCTCCACCTCCAGCGCTTCAATCGTCTCCTCCAGATACATGAGACACGCCCTTTCTTCTGCAGACAGGTGCTCCATACTGTCTTCACTCTGCACACGAAAAAAAGAGACTGTGAAACGCATCTAAACTACGAACAGTTTCTCAAACTCTTCAGCAAACTCTCTCCTCCATTTAGCCCTTAACACACAGCCGTGAGAGACAAGACGGGAACGATAGGTCAAAGTTGTTTAGTGTTCAAACAGCTGAGAAGGAATGACTAATTACACCACTCCTGTCTTGCTCAAGGCCATCTTTCACCCTATATTGGCCTGTCAGAAAAACTCATTTCAGGTGACTGCTGCAGGTGCATGTGAACAGCGTGAGATCCTCTTCCCTCTGGCCATCTTTAAAGAAAACTCTCTCTGAACAAACATGAGTGTACTTCGCTTCAAAACAGATTCACTTCCCCTCATCTTCTCTCATTTGACCTTCTCGTATTTACTGTAAACTTCCATACAGACGTCATTACATCTGCAAGTCTCATCTTTATTTCCCCATACAACACAGAACAGAAGCATTGTTAAAAGTAGTGTTTACTCAGGACAGAGGAGTAGTGTAGCAGTAAATGTGTGTCAATAAGTTATACAATAAAAAGATAAGAGACAGGGTCAGTGGGACAGAAGGCTGAGATGAGATGAGATCTACAGCAGCACTCACATAGGCAGAGTTCATGCTGATTACGCTGTCGCAGCTCCCGGCACTGTCCAAGTGGCTCAAGGGATCCATGGCAACGCCGCCTGGCCACGTGTCACTCTTCGGCATTGCACAAGGAAGAGGACGAGGGCAGGACCTGGGCCTCTCGGTCCTCTTTTGATTGTGGAAAATCAGTCAGAGGAAGAATCTGAAAAAGGTCAGGGAGAAAATGTAAGAGTGAGACCGCTATCTCCTTTATACAATATAAAGACTGACCTCCTACAGCCAGTAACATGAGATGAAGCTTTATATGAGCCTCAATAGTTCACCAAATTGGTTTATAGACATCACAGCAACTATTAATGTCAAATTCTTCCATTAGTGTGATAAATGAATGCAGCTGATGGCTAAATTATCCACATAATGTAACAGCTCTCCTATTTAAGATGTCAAATGTGCCGTCACTGTTGCATATCAAACAGAACCAGTTATGCAAATTGGGTCGTTATATAAATTAATGGATGAATTAAACATGAACCATTTTTATTTACACATTACACAGATTAATATGAAGTTCATAGATTATCAGGGTTTTGTTATGTTAAAAGATACAGTAGGTTCACAATTTGTCAAGTATGTCTTAAAACAATAGGCAGGTGCCCAGAGGTGTGGACTCGAGTCCCAAATTTGATGACTTTAGACTCAACAAAATCAAAAAAGACTTGCAACTTGACTCGGCCTTTCACTCCAATGACTCGTGACTTCACTTGGACTTGAGCCTTTTGACTTGAAAAGACTTGATACCTTCCCTCCAAGCCCAAAGATTAAAAAGTATGTTATTTAAAGTGTGCCACAAATCAATTCACGATTTCCCTTCACTTCCCCAATCAACTAACATAAACACAATGACTTCCCAGCAAGTCAACACTTAATTCCCCAGATCCACTTTGTTTGAACAAATCAGACAGCATCCGATCAAGTTGCAGGACAGAACTATGAAGAACTAATGTTATGTTACTGAGCGTCAGTTGGAAAAAATTATACAAAAGATCGTTTGTGTACAAGAACTATGCGGGTGGTCAACAGAAAACGAATTGCAGTATGCAAAACGTTTCGGTCGTAAATTAGAGACGGTCACGCAAATGCATTACATTTAGTGACGAGTGCATTATGATTCGTTCAGGATTCGAAACTCAAAAATAAGGACTTAGCACTTGAGTGCAAAGACCTAAGACTTACTTGTGACTTGGTCCCACCTCTGCAGGTGCCCATATGGCATATGAAACTTTGGAACACATTTTTGCAAAAAACAAGTATGTAACTTTTGAAAGTAACGTACAATTTAAAAGTTAAATTCATTAGCAATATGGTCTGGTATGACTAGTAGATTATTGGCTGCTTTTTGTTGAATTATATGGTATTAAACTGTAATATTTGGGGGGTTTTGACTGTTGCTTTGACATAACAACATTTCAATATGTCACCTTGGGCTGCGGGAAATTTATAGACAAACTGATTAATTGAAAAGATAAACGGCAGAGTAATCAGTCATAAAGTAATTTTCAGATCTAATATATTGTGCAACACATTTCCTTTCTTATTGACATAAGTGTAATGGTTTATTACATTAACATCTGTAGCCAGATCTGCTTCCTAAATGATTGCAGCAACAGATAGTAGGACGAAGATATTTAGAGCAGTCAGGCTATGCTGTGCAAATAATAAGTAGAAGACATATAGCAATGCTTATTAATTGGTATTCCAGTCACTATGATTCAGAAATGAACGGAGAAATGCTCATCTGATATGCCGTGTTATGTTGCAGCACCATGCTGCTTCCATGTGTTTCCCGCCTGTTATCCTGTGTATGTTACTGCTGACAGGTAGCCAGCCAAAAACTAGAGGGATTATTATCTGCCAAAGGGATACAAGGAGAGAGATTTTCAAAATCCTCACTAGTGGACGGCCGATTTAGGAACAAATAGGGCAGTTAATGAATACAGAAGAGGTCACTTAAAGCAAAGTTCTCACCTCTTTACTTTCCCTTTTAAGAGCTTTAAGTGCATTAGCAAGTACCAGAAGCAAATACCACCAACAATGAACAATGACTGAGACATGAAGGGATAATATTTGATCAACTCGGGTTAATACTCTTGTGGATTTTGGCTAAATAGGTCACACAAATGTAACATACTGTATCCCAAGACAAAAGCTTTACTACCTGTGATATGGCTCATTCATCACATAGCCACAGCTGCAGTCAGGTTCAGGTGTGTTCGTGGGGGCAGAGCAAAGCCAGCATCATTGTTCTCTTATCTCAGAGAACATTTGATTAAACATATAAGAGCAACGGAATGAAGGTTTCCCGTTAGGAGTCAGTGTCACTGTTTGTCTGCGAATTAGCCCCCAAAACGACGTGAGGTCTCCGAGCCTGATGCTGCATGAAGGCTGTGAGTTAGCATAGTAATTACTGGGGCATGAGGTTCCTCTGAAGACCAGCCAGGTGCACACACCATAGACATTATGTCTGCTCTGTCAGTACGACGCAGTTCATATGTCAATTAGGTGTGATACAGGAAATGTTTCTAGAAAATGGGAGCAGCTTCAGAGGTGTTTCTTGTAATGGACTTCATTTGCATTTTATGAGAGATAAGTGATCAATTAGTGACTGGTTCTATTACATTCCCACAATTAAAGAAACTAGCACAGGGTTGGCATTTTAGAGGCAGATTCAAGTATTTTGTTTTTGTGAACTCCAGCAGTAGCTTCCAAACTTTTTGGCTCCTTACCTTAAAATGAAGAGATGTCTACTTGCAAGTTGTGTTTTCCTTCTCAGATTATTCAACGCTAGGGGTGAAAGAAAATATCGATACACATGCGTATCGCGATATTATGTTTTGTATCGATTCTCCAAAAGGCTGTATCGATTTTTAATTAACCTCTTAAAAATCAGACAGTCCACCGGTGGACCCGGTAGCTATTCTGTCTTTCTGGGGGTTGTAGCAGTTTTAAAGCTAGAGTGAAGGTACTAGAAACTAGAAACCTAAGGAATCCATTGTCACCATGTCATACTTGCATGTCGAGAAGGAGGCTAAATACTGCTCTGAAGTTATGTTAAGTTTTGGTGAGTAAAAACTGGCATGGCCATTTTCAAAAGGGGTCCCTTGATCTCTGACCTCAAGATGTGTGAATGAAAATGGGTTCTCTGGGTACCCACGAGTCTCCCCTTTACAGATATGCCCACTTTATGATAATCACATGCAGTTTGGGGCAAAAACCATGTCGTTTTTTGCATGCAGTATTGTTTTGTTATTTTCACCTATTCTAAATGGTGTGTTTGAATATTTCTGCATACTGGGGTCCCTAAACAATCTTGAATTACATAAATTGGGTATCACTGTAAAGCTGAGGCTCTTATGGATCCAATGAACTCAACTGTATTCATATGTGATGATGTTAGTCCCCATAGCAGCCATTTCACAGTTTTTAACTCAGACTTTATACTTATGGTGCTGGGTCTTTATACTATGACAGTTTTCCTAAAACTAGATTTGAAATTTTAAAAAATATATCTCCTTGCTTACAGTATCACAATATATTGCAATGTATTGAATGGTTACCCCTGTAACATGATACATATCTTATCGCCAGATTCTTGCCAATGCACAGCTCTATTCAACGCATTCTCATCCCACTTCGTCATACACCGAACCCTCGGCGTCACCTTTTTGTTCGCAGTTAACATGTGCTTAATGTTGTGAAGTAAACAAAAACACTTTTTTAGGTTCAGGCAATACAACCCATATAGTTAGGTTTAAGAAAAAACAACATGGTTGGGCTTAAAACTATTAAGTTTGTACAATGAAAATGACACTAAACGTTGTGAACACGGGACACAAACAAACTGATTGTAACGTGACGTACGGATGCGAACTGCGGTCTCCTGGATGAAAGCCTGAAAGTTTGTTGGACCCATCAGCTTCCCTTCCCGCTCGCCCGCCCTGTGTGTGTGTCTTTTCGCTCTTAAAGCTACGTCACCACACTCGAGGAGAAAGTTTGTGACCCGGCAGCCATGCTGAATCAGTTGAGGAAGTACCAAGCACCACCCGCCAGCCGGAGCAAACTTTCTCATTTTACAGCTCAACAGTACACTACAAGATGTTTCTGAAAACATCTGAGGGGAGAAATAGGCATTACAGTAACAGACTAGTAATTCATATTTGATCAGTGCTGCCTAGTTTGACCGTTAGATCAGAGTTTGTCAGTGACTTGCAGCTGCATGAGAATGAACAGCCAATAGGGGCTAGATTTCTTTTAAAGCCTGAAAACAGAGCCATGAGGAGTTGCAGAAATCTAGTTTTCTCTCAGGGCACTTGAATTACAATATGCTCAAAGAATATTACTATTGCATTTTTGCCCAATGAATGCCAAAAACATTCTGCCTACTGCAGGTTTAAAACTGATAAACTTTTCTGTAGACAAGTGAAAACATCTGCAATGAAAATTTAAAACTGTTTCCAACAGAAATAAACTTGTTTCTAGTTTTGAACTAGAATGTCTCTTTTTTGAACAAGAAAAAAGAAGACAGGATGCTGCACTAGATTTTCTCACTGGCTTTAAGAAAATAAGAGTTTAATGATTCAAGATGCACAAAAGAAATGACTTGGTAAGACGGAGAGATTTGTGTGACTGCTATATATGTTTATACATCCCAGGTTGGCAACCACTCATCTAGAGCCCTGGCAAAGAGCAATGACATTTTTGTCTTGTTGACATGAAGACAACAAGGACAAACTCCCACATTCACTCATGTCTTTTGGCAACAGAAGGAGGTTGACAGAGAACCCACTGGCCTCCCAGGGAAAGTGTTAATCGCTGCTAATTACAGTCCCTCCCATCCATACAACAGTCTAAGCTGGAGCAGCTAACACCTCCGAACAAGGCAGCTATCCTACAGGGCGGCAGTGGGAGAGCTCACTACACCCACAGCTGAGTCAGGATTTAATAGCAACAGGAATGTCACTTTGCTTGCTTTCATGTCTTAAAGACTCTCTTTGTTAAATTAAGCCAAGCGCTCTGATGTGACTGGGTGTTCCACTTGAATTACAACCACAGATAAAACACTTTAAACTATAAAAAGGGGAGGATCAGTTCGCAGTTCCAGATCTTTATTGTGTTTACTGTGAGAACAGCTGCACAGCTTGTGAGTCTGACTTGCTTTCCGAGGAATCATCATGTACATGTAGTCTGCGATGACAAATTATAGTGTGATTGTAAAACAAAAAAATGTGGAGCATGTGTTCAAGGGCAGCCAGAGAGCTGGTTTAATGATTAACAGTAAACAAAAGTACAAAAGTTGTGCAACTCCCAACCTACTGGAGTGAACAGAAATATTTCATTAATGTTTAGCTTGGCACCTTGTCCCACTAAAATCTGTATTATTGACATTTATATGTGCAAATATTTGTACTTTCCCTGACTCAACCTAAGCCACAAAATATTCAGTGATTAAACTCTAATGATCAATGTGTCATCTCTAAAAAGAGATGTGGCATGAAAAGTGATTAGTAATGCTGATCAGATGTGGGATTATTTCTTTTGCAGATACTTCGCCCCCCCCAACTTTCCTCAACCCAAACTGCTAGCTGATAGAGGATGACACAAGCTGAGCAAATAGGGTCAGACACACTCCTAAAAGCTACAGCTTCTGGAGGTACTAATATACTGAACTAACATAACATATATTAGGAACACACCTTTTCTGTCCATTCATCTCGATGTTTTTGGTCTTTCTTATTTGAGGATATACAGTAGGGAGAAAGCTTGGAAAATTTGTGATAAATACTGTATCAATAACTCATCGTCCTCCTAAATTCACATTAAGATTTAGTATCTCAAGACACAAATAACATGTTTCAAGGGGTCCCTTAAGAAAGGGAAAATGTGTTGATATTATTATTATTAATGTGTGATGTTATAAATGTTTTATTTTTATTAAAACTTATGAAGTTTAAAAAGATTGAAATACCTGACGAGTGCTGTTGAAATGATTAAAATGAGATTGTGAACGTGTAATGTGTATAAACAAAGTTCCCAATGAGTTTTTACTCCTGGTTAAATAAAGGTTAAATACAATAAATAATAACAAACTTGAGGAAGTGTCTTTCAAGATATTACATAAAACTCACCGTAGAAAAATTCAATCTGGATATTGATTACAAATGTGATTTCTTCGGACTTGAAAAAGAGAGTATTTCCCATCTTTTCTTTCACCGTATCTACACAAGAATGTTCTGGACTGATGTTGCCAACTTTCTACAAAAGAAACTTAAGATGACTGTTGAAATATATATGTTTCATGTAATGCTATATTTTAGTCAAGATAAGATTGGAAATAACATGCTGTATATTATACAATTATTTATTATTTTTGGGAAATTCCATTTTCATAAGAATAAATGGTCAGGAACCAAACCATCTTCCCTGCATTTTATTAATGAATTCAAACAATATAGCACCAAGCCATTAAGACTTTTAAATGATTAAATTAATATGATGTATATAACAAACTCTGGCATTATGAAATGTATGTCATTATTTTTGTCTTCCTTTTGTCCTTTTTGTCATTTAAAAAAAAAAATGTTTTCGAGATACTATACTATGACTTTTTATGAAATGTTACAACATACTATACTATGACTTTTTATGAAATGTTACAACATACTATACTATGACTTTTTTTCATGAAAACTTTCGACATACTTCTTATTTGTATCTGTTTGTACCTCTCTTAATGAGCATGTGTCCAATAAAGGAAGCATTGTAAACATAAAAAAATAAGAAAGCTGCAGCTTCAGCCACAGGAAGTAATAAAATAAAAGCCTATAAAAGTGTGGAGGAGGTCATAGTTAGTTCTGCGCAAACTCAAGTTCAGACAAGCACTGATGTGTGTGACAACTTCTTCCTCATAACTCCTCTGTGATCATGCATAAAGCAGAAACTAAACATGGCTCTCACTTCAAACAGAATGATTTATCTGATAATAACTCACCAGAGAAGTTGAACCGACCAGCTGAGTGTATAAAGAAGAGAAACGAGCTTGTTTTCAGATCAGTCAGTACATACCGGAGGTAGCAGTCAGTGCTCCTCACCGCTCTCCTCCGACAGCTGCTGTCTGTCGCTGTTCCTGAAAGAAGTCAAACTACATGACGAGAAGTCACAGGTGGGAAATAATTGCAGCCAGGTGAGCCAATTAGCTTCCGGACAGGCTGGTGTGCTGCGGCCAATCAGCGAACGTCTGATCATGACGTATAACAATGAAGAGCCAATGGAATAACAGCAGCCAAATAAATTCAAACAAAGATGAAATAAAAATCTAGTTTTACTCTCCACAACAACAGTTTAACAAAATATGATTAAATAAATATGAGTCATAGGCTATATATAATGTGTGTAAATATTTGGAATAATAAAAGAGGCTTTTATTGACTTATTTATTTACTTCAAGATTCAAGATTCAAGATGTTTATTGTCACGCCGGTTATACAAGTGTGAAATGCTTTTTGCTGAGAAGCTCCATTAAAAATTACAAGATATATTACAATTATAAAAGGAAATACTTTGTACAAGGCATATTAAGAACATATACATATCAGGAAGTATGAATGTACATATATAAGAAATACTTTGTACAAGGCATATTAAGAACATATACAGTATATACCGTATAAGATATATGATTGAGGTATTGTACTTGTTTATTGCACTTTTTCTGTGAGAAGGTGTTGTATGAATTATCTATTTAAAAGTCTGATGGCCTGGGGGAATTTATGATGAACTTATGATCTATTTCACATACACAAATAGGCTACTCTATCAAAAAAGTGAGCACAACTACAAGCTAAGTATACCTTTCTGTAGGCCTATAAGGCAAGAATACTTAATTAAGATAAGATAAGATAAGATAGTCCCGCAGTGGGAATTTTTTTAAATTAATATAATGTCATAAATAATATTTTTTAATAATTAATAATAATTATTTATATATATATACATTTTATATATTTTACATATTTATATAATTCATAATAATTTAATGTTTTTTTATTATACTTTTCTTAAGTATATCTCGATCAAGTAGGACTATAACCCAAATATACTTAGACTTTTCTGTATGCTTGTCAGTATGGGCCAAGTATACTTATGTATACTTTTGTTAAGTATCTTACCTCTGATAAGTACATAGAAAGTAAACTGAAAGTATACTCTCTTATCTAAAGTTTAAAAGAAGTATACTAATAGAACACTTGAATAAACTTATATTTGGTAAGGGAAGAGTCTGCAGCCCTGCTAGCTCCTCTGTCAGGCTGTACTCAGACTAAGAGGTGCTTTGACCTAAATATTAACGTCACATACTAACATGCTTACAATGCTGATGCTAGCATGTTGATGTTAAGCAGGTATAATGTGGTTGGTTTTGCATGTATATTGTCATAAACCAAAGTTGGCTGTTTCCAAAGTGATTCAAATTCATCCTGAGGGGAACATGAATGTGTGTACCAAATTGCACAGTAATCCATCCAATATTTATCAAGATATTTCAATAAAACCCCAAATGTCAACCTCATGGTGGCGCTAGAGTGTAAGTCACAGGATCACAAAAGTCTGTAGGATAAATCACCTGAAAAACCATGAATGTCTGTACTAAATGATGCCAAGAATGCCAGAATAACTATATGAATAACACTTTGACCTATTGGAGGTGCAAGAGAAACGTTAAAGGATCACCAAAGGTATTAGAAATTACCCTCTGGGGACTTTGAATGTCTGTAGCAAGTCATGGCAACCTATCCAACATAGCTCAACCACAAATGTTAACCTCATGGTGTCACCAAAGTCACTAGGCTTCATCCTCTGGGGACCACGAATGCAGTACAATTGCAGTGTGGATGGATTGCCCTATACAAGTAACATTTTATGATTACATAAAATGACATAAAATCGTGTCCTGTTTATTCTCCTGTATCCTAAGATGAACAAACAAATACCACATGGCTTGTTTTACTAGTGATTCTCATTGTTTACAGGCTGCAGGCTGTTACGAGTTTGTGTCATTTGGTGAACCAGCTGTTTTCCAGGAACACCAGCATACATACAGCTGTGACTTCTGTTGCATATCTATGAACAGATGTGTGAATTCATCTTCATATCTGCCCCAGAAAGCATCATCTGTTTTTTATGATGATGTTTTCGTGTTGACGCAACATTAAACATTTTTTTTTTTTTTTCCATATCAGCACTCACATCATTGTATCAAAGAGATGATGCAGCTTTAATGGAGTCGATTTAAATGTAATTTCACATGACATGTGTGGCTGTACACCGCAGGACGCACTCTGCTATCCAGAATGGTTTCATTTGTAGCCTAAAGCAATTAGCTTTTTAGATTCTAAGGAAAGTCTTTCCAGTTTAGCAACACTATAACAAATTCCTGTTTTCCAAAACATGTCACAGACAGTATAAATGTCAGTGAAAGGTCAGCCTCATTACTTTCACAAGTATCTGAACATTGATCAAAATAAGAATCAAATAACACATAATGATTTATACAACTACTTTGTTAACTATGTGCTTTTCCAAATCCAGCATGAGGACTTAAATCTTAAATCTGAAGTTGAAATTTGGTTCTCTGAGGCAACACTTGGTAAAATAAATAAAAATAAATATTTTATTTTACCGTTTATTAATACACAAACTCCAGAATTGTTATGAGGCTACAGTTAAATTAGTTATTTTTTTTTTACATATTTCACAGCAGTTGGCATTTGATAGCTGTAGTAATTGTCTTCTGTTGACTTGTTTCCTTTCTGACAAAGATAAAGAAAAAAAATATATAATGTCCTGGAGCTGGGCAATTTTTAATTTCTGAAAAAAATTACTAGATTAATATTTAAATTAGCTCAAAAAATAAACAAGGACACGAAACATTTTCAAGATAAAGTTTCAGACTTCAAAGTTTGTAAAGTCACAGCAGTATAAAAGGATCTACATTGGGATAAATTCAGTCATGAGGGCAAGAAAAACCCTTATTATTATTATTAATAGTAATAATAATAATAATAATAATACATTTTATTTAGTGGCACCTTTCAGAACACCTTACAAAGATGAAACAGATAAAAACAGCCAGAAAATTAAGCAAAGAAATGTGCCGTAGGAACAACCTTGTCCTAATAAAATGTCTTTTTGGACTCTTCATGTCACTGCAGCTTGTAGCTATTGCAGTAGCTTGTTGTTTGGACTGACAGCTTGTGCGCCTGGTCCTCTACGCTTTTATCACCTGTAGTATATTACACCTGCACCTTAGCTGTTGCTGTCCATCCTTCAGCAGAGAAAGGTTTCTGAAATGGACATGGAGGGCGGAGACCAAACATTTCATTCTGGCATATCCACTGACCTTGTTTGCCCTCGGACAAAATGGAGACAACACTGTGAGACAGCTGTGAGACCCACTGCAGAACTAAAAAAAAAAGAAATAAAAAGAGAGAATTCTGCCAAAATTGGGAAAAGGATACAAAACTTCTGATGATAACAGTGAACAAGATCAGGGAATGGACAAATAAAGAGTCAAGAGTCAGCATTTCTAATTGCGCCATTTATTAGTTGTACAATTATGAAAAATAATCATAAAAAAGACTGGAAGCCCAAGATTATTTACAATCTTTTTTTTCTGAAGTGAGGTCCCTCATCTGAGTCATTGTTTTCTCAGCCTTTTTTTTTTCTTTTCTCTTTTAAATCACAGGGTATTTATTCACGATATGTTTAACTTTATAAGACATAGTCCTTTTCTCTCTTTTGACAAACGTCAAAAATTACATACATACATACATACATATACATATATTTATAGATATCTATAAAAGCAAAAATCATTCAAGTATCAAAATACAGACCGCTAGATTTCATGTACAATATCATTCTCATCATTGTTGTCATCAGATTAGTCCCTAAATATCTCTCCTGATCCTTTAACAATGTGCAAAAGCAGAACGGGACCAGGCTGATGGCCGAAGGTGCCGACGCCAGCGAGCTGAAGACAGTGTACCGTAGAGTTCTCGTACTGGCCTGACAGCGTACCACATATACAACGGTTAAATCAAAAACGACCAGTACCCATATACACATCGGCTGACCAAAACGTACCGTTAACAGTCAACATACTGGGAGTTAGCTGGGAGAAACATGCTGCGCCCTGTTGTTCTGTTCTGCAGCTAACATCTAAAAAGACACGCCAGCCTGCATGGCAGGTTTGGCAAATAATCTTGACGAGATTAACTGAACAAAAGGAGCAGGGAAGGAGAGAGAGAGGGAGCTGCAGTGAACCACACCTGATCCAGTTCCAGCGTTAGGACACATCATTGTCCTATAAAACAATTAAAACATACAGAAAATCAAATAAAAGCCACCCCCTTTTATATTTTTCTTATTATTATAAAACAGTCTTTGTAGTGTCAGTTCCTCTGCCCTTTGAGTTTGGTTAGAGAGTTCCTCCCGTGCAATATTACATTGTTTATCACAGTTATACATGTATGTTGTGGATGACAAGCCGGCGGTCATGAAGGGACGCTACAACGTGTGGATCCAGGACGAATAATCCAGTAAAGAGTGTGTACCTACAGTGTGAGGTTTGATAGTTTGTACCTTTGTACCTTTGTATCATAACAAAAAAAATAAAGTTCCTTATCCAAACCACTTCCCCTTTAACTACAAGTTCTGCATTGTGACACCGAAGGTTCGTTTCCTCAAAGAGTAAACCACTAACCCTCTGTGAGGGAGGCCTGATCGTGTTAGGTGGCAACGATTCACTTCTAAGGTAACGCATAAAGCACAGCAAATACATCTGACGCTAGGATCACTTTCTGACAGACAGGAAGCTAAATGGAGTGTATGTGTACGTGTGTGTGTGTGTGTGTGTGTGTGTGTGTCTGTGCGTGTGTGTGGTGAAGTTGGTGAGGTCAGATGATCTGACAGACTTTACGTCTGTTTGTCTCCGAGGCCCATGTGTGTTACTGTGGTGAGCTCGATCCAGCTGGTGATGTGATTCTGCTGCATGGGGTCACTTTTCCAACAAAACATCCTACCCATCATGCAACAGGGCTCATTCCTGTCCTTTCTCTTTACTGGCTGGGGGAGTGGCCACAGTGTTCAGCTATAGGGAAGGGACACAGACACACGCACACAAAAGAGCAGTGAGGTTAAAATAAAGTCAAAATAACACAAAACTAATGGACTCAAACAGGGTGATGGTGACGGATTACCGCCCCTACACACACGCACACACACACACATCTTATAATGATTAACTCTTTTCACCAGCAGCCGTGAAATATTAACCTGGTAGTGATTGGCAGAACAAAAGGCAATGCTGACAGGATGAACATAGAAGGCATTTGTTGTGAAGAGAAGAAAAGAAAGACAGGACAGAGGAAGATGCACTTATTCGTACACACTTGGGGATTTGGTAAAAGTGCTTAGTCATAGTTAGTGCACCTCCAGAAGAAGCATCAGGTTTAAATCCTGGTGCTCTGATTGATAGACAGAATCAGTCTTAGGACAGTTTGGACTGTCTATTTTCTGGAGCAGCAAGGACCACTAACATGCGGGTCCATATCAGCCTTTTTGCCCTATTCTGTTCCCCTATTTTGCTAGAAAATCCCCCCCAAATGCTTACTTTATTAGCTCCAAAAAGGACCTTATCACAGTGCTAGGATCTTAGCCTCCTTTGGCTTCGAGGAGACCGCTGACGGTGAAAAATATCCCCCTTAGTAAATCCTGTGTCACCTCAATAACACCACCGAACAGTCCAACTGACGCATAGAATTACAGGATCGGTTTGTCAGTTTCCTCAGGAAACATGTCCGTCCAGGTACAGGATGTGTGCAGTCAGTGGGTCACTCTCGGTTGTGGTAAATCAGATTTTCTCAGCACTCGGAGGAGTCAGGAGTTGAAAGATCAGAGTGAAAAAGCCTCAGAGCGGCCGTCGCCTAACAGAGCAGGAAAAGCACCAAGAAAAAAAAAAGAGCTTATCACCAAGAGTCAACAGTGGGATGTTGACGGGGGGGAAGTAAAGGAAGCATTGTACACAGAGTTCAGGAAGCATACAAGGTAAACAGAGAGGATCATAACGGTGAAGGTGAGCGGCAGGTTGGTAGTGTGAGTGATAAAGCGAAGGGGCTGCACTAATAATCAATAAAAAGGTGTAGAAGCGGAGGTGGTGGTTTAAGCACAAGGAAGGAGCAAAGCATCGCAGAGTGTGTCGTTGTCAGGTGAGGACACGAGCGACAGCTGGAGGGAGACGGGGGGAAAGCAGGGGTCCAGAGGCAGAGTCACAGTGAAAGGCACACAGAAGGAGGGGAAGGAAGAGGGGTGAGACCAGGCCCAGAGGTCAGAGGTCAGGAAGGAAGAGGGGTCCACTCAGAATATGGTGGTCTCGTACTTAGTGCTGATAGTGCGCTTGGATTCCTTGGGGTCCACGAGCCACGTGGCGCTACCCTGGGACTGAGACTCCCCCTCCTGCTCCACGAGGTCCCCCTGTCAACACAAACAGAGGGCGTCAAACTCTCGGCCTCTCAACAGCTGCGGACCTGAAGTAGTTATCTAATTTATAGGTTTGGTCTGTAACACCGAATTCACACCAGGCACTGGCGAAGTGCGGCTCGGTGCAGTAATCACATTTTTCTGCAGCCAGGAGGCGTGTTCATGTGTTTGAGGCGGGAAGAAATTCTTTGTAACAATAGATCAACGTGTCACAGGAGTCACAGGATCTGTTTACAGATTGGCTGTGGGTCCTCTCGGGCCGCACTTCACCGCTAAAAGTTAAACTTTTCCCAACTTTTAGTTTGACCGCACTTCGCCGCATAATCAAACAGTCACAGCTTGCAGAGCTCGGGAGCGGCCGCTGCAGCTTATTTTATTGACATTGCATGGCAGCTTGCTGCATGGCTGCACTTCTCCAATGCTCTGGTGTGAATTTGGCGTAACAGTCGGACTGAATCACGGCCTCAGCCTCAAAATCCATCTGCTGGCATAGTCTTATATACACTTAATGCATACATCTCTATTGTCATTAATCAAGACAAGATCTTCTCACCAACAGCTGCAATGCCTTGTGTTGGCATTTACCTAAAATGTAAAGCTTTGTGAGTCCCTCTAAAACTTTTTCTCTAAAGTGTTATACTTCTACTTTTCTTCAGAATGGATACTTTAATGTTTACTTGTACTGGAACAGTAAAGTAACAATAAGTTTAAGACTCTGTCCCCTGTTAAGTACCTCACTGTGAATGTAAACAGAGCTTGTGTTACTACCAAACTGTCACTAGAGGGCGCCTGAGTCAAAAGTAATTCATCAATCCACATGTGCCTATAAGTGTAGGAAAGTGTATCTCATATATTTTTCTGCAAACAACAGTAAATCGTACACTAACAGCAATATAAATTCACAAAGAACAAAAAAAGCTTAAAGACACAAATGGAGTGGGATTGTGGGATGTTTAAGGCAGTGAGAGGAAAAACAAAAAGGGAGGCAGAAAAAGGAGCAAAGAGTGAGAGGATGGAGATGGAGGACGCGAAGGCAGCACCTGGGCAGCAGGGCTGGCAGAGTGCAGCGGGAGGAAGGAGGGACGATGGGTGGTGCAGGTGTAACAGTAACAGCAACGACTGTCGAGAGGAGGAGAGTCCTGGGAGAGATGAACACCGCCAGGAGGAGAGAGAGAAGAGAAGAAGAGGAAGAAGGAAAATAGCACACAGACAGGAGGAAGGAAGGGTTGAGAGAGAATAAAAGGGGGAGAAATTGACATAGATTTGAGTAGCATGAGACAGGAACAGCCTGATCTGTTGTGACCAACACAGATGTGTGTGAGTGTGCAACTGCGTGAGTGTGAGCAAAAGTGCATTTGATTTAATAAAGGTAAAAGATGTGTACAAGTTGAAGGGAAACGCAGAAGGAGTGACAGTAAACATCACATTCTCAACATGATTCTATTCATTAAGCTGCAGCCGGAGACGTGCGACTGGTCCCCTCGAGGTATAGTTACCTCATTAATATTCAGCATGAGGCTCACTTCTTAATGGTTTAATGCTAATGGCCAGACAAACATCCGCACAGTGTCATTATGATGAAAGGAAAGCTGCAGACTGATACTAAGACTTGTCTAATGTGTTTTGAGGTGTTTGATTCGAAAAAAAGCTGATGCTGATGCTAATGTTTCTCTAAAAACATACATTATTACATCAGGTGTGTCAGGATGACTCAGTAATGTATGATATGATCCAGTTTTACATACAAGTGGAAGAGTTTCTGGCACAGCTTAAAAGGTACAGTGTGCAATTTAGGGGGATTTATTGGCAGAAATGGAATATAATATTCATAACTATGTTTTCATTAGTGTATGATCACTTGAAACTAAGAATCATTGTGTTTTCGTTAGCTTAGAATGAGTCCTTCATATCTACATAGGGAGTGGGTCCTCTTCACGGTCATGTCTAAAAGGTAACCCACAAATTGCAAAATCTGATCAGAGATCTGCAAAAACTCTCGTGAGTCTCGATGCTTGACAACCTGTCCTAACCTTGACTTTACAAGGTCAACACCTAACCTTAACAATGTCGCAAGTGTTTCCCCAGTTTGACGGTTACCTCCTCGACACGACCCCTCTTCACGAAGCCGTCCATGTTGCTCCGCCATGTTTCTACAGTAGCCCAGAACGGACAAACCAAACACTGGCTCTAGAGAGAGTCTTTCACATTTTTATGTTACCTGAAGGCCACCGTAGTTCCCCGACACACTTGTGAAACACGCTTGTGAGCCGCAGAGTGCAAAACCGCGGAACCGCCAGTGCCGCTGTCTGACTTCCGTTGCTCCTTAAGTAGTGTTATTATGGTAAGGATGGCCTCTGAGCAAGGCTAACGTTACCACGGTTTTGCACTTGGCAGCTCACTTTACTGTAGTCTTGGAAAGGGATGATTGAGTGGAGGAGAACTCAGTCGGTTGCAATCTGCAACCACACCACTAAATGCTGCCAAATCCTACACACTGTACCTTTAAGCTATTTTTAAAAGGTGCACAGGGAAGGGAAAAAGTCTGAAGAAGTCAAAAGTCCTACAACATTTGCAGTATACAATACAAGTTGTTCTTTATACTTTTATACCGCAAGTGTTGCTGGAGTTTTGACCTCTTCCTGCTTCAATTTAGAAGACATTTCGTAACAGCAGTTGTCTTTTTTTTTCAAGTGGATATTGACTTTTGCATATATCCTGTCCTTTTGCACAAGGTCAAGGGTTTTTCACAGTCTGACACCGTGGGCTTCCCTGCAGACAAAATTGAGACAACTGCCCCCTCTCACCTCTCCTCCCACTTTTGCTCCATGTGTGCTACACAGAGCATGAAATTCCTGCCAAATGAACAGGAACAGTGTGTTTCAGGGTCAGGAAAATAGACTTGTACTGCAGTAGCAGAACTTGTGCCTCTATTAAAACGCGGCCAATAAACTACTCCATACAATGCGTCTGATGTCCAACTCACCGCTGACTTCCGTACGCTGCCTCGAGGTCTGGGTACCGGTCGGCTGGACTTGGTCTCGATGACCTCTGAGCCGGGTCCCGCTGAGAGGTTCTGCTGCTGTTTGGTCCTTTGGGCCTGCAGAGCCAGCTGGTAGGCTACCTCAAACGCCTGGCCAAGCGTCAGTATAATCTCATACGTCAGATTCTATACAGAGAGGGAGAGAGAAAGAGGAAGAGACAGGCAGCTCTTTTAAGTACTCTGGACTTTGAGTCTCCTGGCCCAGGGAACAAACACACTGTGCAGTGAGACAGCAAAAGATATCGGAACAAAGTTTCTTTGTCCCTAAAACTTCTTCAAAACAAAATTGCGTAACAAGGAGAGGTGGCAGGAATCTCGGGAGCATTGTGCAGCAGCAGCAAGCAGCTCCCCTCAATACCTGAACTGGATACACATTCGCTGTAGCTTAGCATTAAAGCTGCACTCTATTGTTATACCCTGACAGCTTCCAAATATGAACAAGCAAAGACAGAGGATTCAAGCTTCACACTACATGCCTTGGGAAGTTGAAAAAAGCAATCACAGCTCTGAAATCATCTGCATATCCTTCGATGTAGAATCTGCCCCGAGACAAGTACGGCATCTGTTTACTTAACGCCCTGATGTGCCTCTTTTTCCCTTCAACGCCAGACAGACGTGATCAGCTCTGTGCTCCCTCTTTGTGCGGCGTCTGGTGGAGGCTGATAGCAGCAGTCAATACAGTTTAAAATAACTGATCACATCTCACGACTGCTGTGGCCTTTGCTGCTGAGCGGCAGCCTCCTTGTTTCAGCGCCACAGAGGACACGACGGAGCTCAGAGGAAACTGATCGTTGTTAGTCCGGAACGACCCCGGCTGCATTATGAGGCAGATTAGCAGGATAATCATCAGATCTCAGGGGGGACAGAGTAGGTAATGGAGGGCTAGTTATCACGGCCGGAGTAGCACTGTGTCTACGAGGAGGCAATCAGCCCCAACTGAAGCGTGACACCTTAAGGAGATAGGGCTGTCTGGAGATAAGGCGGTTGATGATGCAGGCTGTCACATCTCCTCAGTTTAAGTATGGGGAGATGATGTTGGAGGAATTCAAATTTGCCGATGAGGAAAAGATTTCAACACTCGCTAGGAATTCTTGTGGCATTTTCACCTTGTCTATGTTAAGCTAACAAAAATGCTGTGTCAGAATAAGCTGACGGAACGGGACGGTTCAGTGAGAGCGTCCTTACCACGTCTACTGTGCTGAACACGTGGCAGTAGTGGTGGTTGGTCTGCAGGTCCTTGGTGATGTAGGCAAACGTGCACAAGTCCTCCGGGTCCTGGGCCGCACACGAGATATTACGGATCTCGTGCTCTGCGATGATGTTCTGCGGCGAGAAGAGAGGCAGCATAAGACTACAGAATATACAGACTATAAATAAGAGAACAGGATATCAACCTTATGTCACACAGAATGTCACTGCTATAGAAGTGATAATGCATTATGATAAAAATATGACAGCCAGTAAAGAGGAGACATTGGGGCATAAATCGTGTTTAACAGCCACACACACACAATAATACCGGGCTGAGCTTCCAAGGCAACCTTTCAATGCCTTTTTTTTATGAATGTCAAATAAATGTCAATATGAGCAGACTTGCTCCCTGTTTAAACATGAACAAATCTGACATAAACTTGCAGGCATGACATTTACAATCACAGAAAAGAAGCAGCGTGATGTTTGACTGCAACACTCTCAAAATATTTCAAAATAAAACATATTGTTATTTGCATCGGGTTCAATTTGAATTGAGACTTAAGCCCCGTTTCCACCGCAGGAACTTTTCCCGAAACTAGGAACCTAGGAACCTAGGAACTCATTGCGTTTTGATCGCAGGGAGCAGGGTCTAAATTAAGTTCCAGGGACATTTCAGAGGGCCTTTTAACTCCCCAAAAAGGCCCTGGTCGGGCTAGTACTTTCTGAAAAACAGGAACTTTTGCAGGGATGATCGTCGCTGATTGGTGAAACACACACAGTGCTGCTTCAACAATACCGCTTCATTCATAAAACAAGGAAGTACTCTAGTACCAATTTAGGACCATTTTAAGACAAGGGTAGATCATATCTCTTAGTTTGATAACATTAAAAATAAAGTTAGGCTTTGCTGTCAGCTTCCCAACTCATTTAAAAAAGACAGAGATTGCACAAGTGTGCTGAGAGAGCGAGCGGAAGAAGAGACAGAGCAGCGGTGTTGTGAATGAGAGAAAATAAAGATATTCTCTGATTGTTTCACAGTGGTTACGCTCTAAAACACAAATAAATAACCATCAAACACTCAACAGATGATTTTCTGTGGAGACAGATGCTCTTAGTTTCATTTTCCTCCTCTGCATTTCATTCATTACATCTAACGTCTTTCAACGTGTTTTTTTAGAGTAAACAGACGACACACTGAACTGCAGGCTGCAGCCCTCGTACCATGTCATGTTACTTTTTCATACATCAGTGGACTAATTTGTCTGATCTTCGCAGGTCTTTAGACCGCGGTGGAAACATAGAAGACAATGGGCTGAAGGAACCTTTCAGTTCCTTGAAAAGTAATCCCGGGGCTTAAGACGTGCATGTCACACTGAGCTGGACAGTGTGTGCATGTAGTAGCTGACCTTATTGGCTGCGTCAATGAACTTCACACCCTTGTAGGTGATGGAGAGGACGATGGTCGGGACTTTTCTCATTTGTTCTGTCGACCTCTGGAGGGGAAAAGGACATTAAAGATGATTTACAAATTCACTCGTACTATATGTATTATGTCCCGTGAGATTGGAGAAGACACTTACCCGCATTTTGGCACAGGCATCCTGCGTGGACTCGGTACCCCGTAGATCCTTGATAAGCATGGAGCCGAGGTACTACAAGGGAATAGGAGAGAGAGAGAGAGAGAAAGTGTTGGTGTTTCTGTTCAATGAAAACTGCATCATGTGCAGCAGGAAGGAGAAAAGGCGTAAACGTACACTGGCTTCGTAGGCGCAGGATTCAA
>CAKAOI010010779.1:9227-77971 GCA_916701655.1 Sebastiscus albofasciatus | reverse complement strand
ACAAGTAGCCTAATGGTAAGCTATTTGTTGTGTTCTTCAACTCACTTGATAATCAAAGTCGCTCTCTGTCTATATTTCCTCTGCAGTTGATTAATACACAACAGCAGCATTTGATTCATCCAACCCATCACTATAGGTGAATGTACTGTATGTGTAGCGTTGCTTAGCAACATATAAGTAGTTGTGTATCAGGAACAGGTACAAGTTGACAGCTTGGTAAAGTTGAGAGTGACCAGACTGCATTATCACATTATTGCAAGCTCAACACATGACATGGCATGTAATATATGGAGGACGAAACCTGCCAAAATCAAAAATAAATGAATAAAAGACTCGATAAATGAATATATATGCCATTAATGGTGCCTTCAAATGGACCATGTGAGCTTGTGTTTACAACATGGGAAGTCGTGCACACGATAGGTTTGGCCTTCAAGTCGTGAGAACACCGCTGCCAAGCAACGGCAATATTTCCGTTACGGTCAGCGTGTAGAAGCCAAAAGAGGAGGCACCATAAATGTACCAAAAATAATATTGAAAATAATTGTAGGCCTTAATTAATTGATAAAATATGACATAATTGGATATTTGTTTTAATTTGATTCTTTATTTATTTATCTTTGTATTAATTCCCCTATCTATCTAGTCTTCTATTTAATTTATTTTATTAACTTTTAAATGTATTTTATTATTTTTGTATTTATTCTATATTAATTTGTTTTATTATTTTTTGCTGGTACATTCAATGGCATATTTATTTATTTATCGAGTCATTTATTTATTTATTTTATTTTATTATGATTTTGGCACATTCCTTCCTCCATAGAAATTTGCCAGAATGATAATTCCTGATATAGAAACATTTGTGCCTTTATATTTTCTTCTAATATGAGGGTTAAAATATTACTTTTATTGTCATCATTCAAAGCTGAAGTAGGTGAGATTGGAGCAAATATAATTAAAAAAAGTCATTTTTATGAAACGGTCGCTATATCCTGACAGTAGTACATGAAACAGGTAACCTGAAAAAAATCTCGTGCCTTTGTGTCCTCAGGTGTCCTCTGGTGCTCCTAACGCCATCTGCAAGATTTCACAGACTGGAGGAAAACAAGCAGTCAGAGCTGATCTGGGATATGCTGTCCATCTGCTGTCTATGAGAGCCAGCTGTCAATCACCAAATGGTTAAACTAGGCAATGCTGATCAAATATGAATCAATATTACGTTACATTAATGCATATTTCTTGCCTCAAATGTTTGCAGAATCATCTTGTAGTGTACTGTTTAGATGTAAAATGAGAAAGTTTGTAAAATGAGAAAGTCTTCCGTCACGGGCTAGATTTTCTAAAGCCTGAAAACAGAGTCATGAGGAGGTGCAGAAGTCTAGTTATCTCTCAGAATACATTACAATATGCTGAAAGGTTATTATGGAATTTTTGCCCAACGATGCCAAAAATATACTGCCTACTGCCACTTAATTGCTTTTTAATGCAGCAGTATGGAAGTCCACGCTTTCAAAAGTAAAATAATACAACATACTCAAAATTATATTTTTTCTTTCCATTTGTGTGCAAATACTGCATGATGAACATTTAAGAAGCAATATGTCATAACTCTAAAATCGCAACTATTAAAGTAATTTTCAATGCATTAAGAACCATGACACCACCGTTATAATAATTAAATTGATGTTTCATTTTCAAATTGGCAGATCATGCGCAACCTAAGCTTGAAAGTAAAATATCTAACTGGATTTTTATACATTTTACATTTTAATAATGTCTTGTTATTAGCTCATTTCTAATGAAAATGAAATGATGATGGTCTTTTTCATGTTAATTTCCAAAAAGACTAGGATTTACTCCCAGGCCTCTTTTGCTAAATTAGCCATCAAAATTAAAAAATGTCAATTTGATGTTATGATTTAATTAAAAAACATTGGCAGCCCTGGACTTCCATATCACAGAACATCTCTTATTTATTTTTCTTGATGCTGCCTCACACACACACACACACACACACACACACACACACTTCCAGGTGAACATGCACCTGTCCACCCACGCACACACCCTCACAGTTATGCAGCTGCAAGTGTTTCTCTTTTGTAGCTCAGTGAGGATTTTCAGTGAGAGGTATCTGACTTTTCTCTCTTTATTCCTACAGTGACCCTGAGCAACACACACACACACACGCACACACACACACACATACACCCACACAAGTGCGCACATACACAAACACACAGACTGGCCTGAGGACAGAGATGGAGAGCTCTAATTTCCAAAGGACCCACAAAGTCTTTCCATCCCTCTAAACTCAATCTCCTCTCTTTCTTCCTCTCTCAACAAAGCTACACACACTTGCCGAATTAACACATATATGGGCACAGAGAAACTTTATTATCCTTTAACTAAATGCACAAATCTGTATCTCTCTTGGGTCTCCCTCTTACTGGCATTATTTAACCCCCCACCACTATCACCACCACACACAATTCTTCAAATCACGCTGACACCTTGTGACTCCGTCATACGTGCACAGTCGATTACGTTTCAAAGCTACCAGACAGGGAGCAGAGAGATGAGATTGATGCTGGATAAAGCACGTAATACGCCTTTCTCATGCTCCGCTGGGCTCTGAACAAAGGCCTGGAGGTCTATAAGAAGGATTGACATTGTAAAAGATGGAGAAAATGATAGTTTGACATATAAGCTCACAGATTCATGACCAAGCAATACTATTCTGTAACCAAAATAGTCCCACGTTTGATTCTTTACAAATGCACATCCATCAGTCGTTTCCTGTCCTGCTGTTTTTTTTAGTGAATGTGCCGAACCCCTACCTGCTCACTCCATCACGCGTCGCTGTGGATAATAGCATCAGCTAAATCCCCATCATGTAAAGAGGCCCGGAGACGTCCAGATGGTCCGCAGCGGCGCCATAATTTGTCAAAGACAATGATGCTGAACAGTGTAAGAAATTAAGCAAATACAGGCAGAAAGCAGTTCTTCTCTTTGCTCGATGTGGAATGCTGTTAAAAAGATGAGGTTGTGCAATGTTTCTATTGTATACAAGATTACCATGGGAAAAAATGAAGCCGACAATTAATTAATCTTAATAGCAATTATTGCGCTTGCAACCTGATATAGCGTGTGCCGTACAACTCCACCATTCTTGCCAAGAGTTAGATGAGAAGATTGATACCACTCTCGCATATGTATGCTAAATATGAAGCTAGACCCAGTCGGTAGTTAGCGTAGCTTAGCATAAAGACAGGAAGCAGTGGGAAAGTGTTATTCCACCGGACAAAAAAAACACTAACATCTGGCTTTTGTCTTCAGTTGGAAAGGTTACAATCGGCATTCATTCCCGGGACAAATGGCTCTACAGTAGTTCGACTCCGACCGGAAGTGATGGAAACCCGACACCCGATTGGACAACCTAATTTTCGGCCATTTTCCAGTGCGACGCTATGACTACGATGACCGACTCTTTGTCATCTTATTCACAGATTCCATCCGTCTATGTCCAAACAGCGCTCGAACATCGTTCAAAATTAGTCGGCACAGTTTGAAAGAGAGACTGAATAAGTAACATATTAAATGAAGTAAGTAAGTAACCACCGTAACATTTTCACCATTTACTAACCCTGTTTTACAGCGTATTCATGGCATCGAACATAACACACCAGAGAAAAAAAAACATTTCTTGTCTACTGGCAATGAGAAAGGAGTCAATTGCTTATTTTTAGCTGGTTTCAAAAATTTGCATATACACGCTAATTTTGGTGGAAAAGGGGTATTAATGTGCTTTAAGGCCTTTACACCCCGGGGCCGTTATGTTTGTGCGATTAATTTGCACGTCAATATAATTTTTTGAACTGTTGTTTTCACACAGAATGTTAATATTATCCTGCGAAAAAGCAACACTATGTTGACTTTTCCTAGTTTTCGCATCACGAATAAAGGCGTAAACCAATCACGTTCTGCGGAACGCGTTGAATTGCGCCTTTATTTATGAATCAATAACACAGAGGCTGTGCAGACCGAACCAAGGCGGCAAACTTTATTACTCCTTTCAACCTTGACAAAGGTAGCGCATACTAGATCCACTCTTTCCGTTCTTCCCTTACACAATAAAAGCCTTAGACCTACCGTTCTTCCCTTTCACAATAAAAGCATTAGACCTATGATATTAGTAGGCGAGTATTTCGCATTTCCGTATCGTTTCCACCTGCTTCCAGTCTTTGTGCTAAGCTTTGTGCAGTTAACCGCCTGCTGGCTCTAGCTTTATATTTGGCCTACAGATGTGAGAGTGAGTGTTGAACTATTCCATTAACAGCATAAAATATAGCAACATACATTGCATTCGGGCGGCACAATCCTTCATTACAATGACCACGTTGATCCTCTCAGCTTGTAAAACTGGCATAAGTGGCTCCCTGAGCATGTTCAGTGTACACAGTGTTTTAAAAAAAATGTCTTTTCCTTTTGCATTATCACAAGAAGCTTTTTGCGTTCTGTATTCTTACTTCTGAAACTGAACCCGTGACCGATTGCTCTGCATTTCTCCCGTTACCAGGTCACATTTTCTGAAGTGGACTTTTTCTCCATCTTGGGCCGAGGCCTCTAAGTGCCTTTTTACACGACATTAAACACGCCGTGAATCCCTTTTAAGAAGCGAAGAAACACCTCAGACACGGAGACACAAAGAAAGAGCCCTCTCCGGCGTCTCGCCCCCTTGACTCCGAACACTTTGATGCGGCCGAATGGAGCAAAGGGGGGCATCTATCCGCCGCCGCCTACCTGCATCCGCTTTTATCCGGGAGTGATGCTTGCCTGCGGAGGGAGTCCTGGCACTGTAAGCAATACTTTTAGGTCTGTGTTTTAATTAATGTAACCACTGAGAGTGATGAATCAAGATCCTTTTTTCTATATATAGATATACTCTTTGAGCATAAAAGTGTCCTGTTCGTCCGTATATATGTGTGTGTGTGAGACACTTTGTAAGTGTGTGTTTGTCCTACCGGTTCCTGCAGTGACTGAGCGTCTCTAATTGAGTGTGCTGCTCACTCAGACAGGAGGTCTCAGACAGTGTTGACATTCAGGCAGTGGAAGGCCACCATTGGGGATGACAGCTGATCATTCTTCCAGCCAGCACCCTAATTACACGGAGATGGAAAGAGCGACGGAGAGAGGCATAAGCAGCGAGAGAGAGAGAGGAGAGAGAGAGAGGGAGGCTTTTTAAACAACAAACAGGTTCCGGTTGCTTCCAATCAAGCCTCCCGTCCTGCTGTTTCGTCCATTCATAATGCGTGGCCCCCCGGGTGGGTAGAAAAGCAGCCAACACCCCACTGCCTTCCTGCTCTCTGACTGAGCTCCGGCGACCACACCGCCTCTCGCATCTCTCACAAACACTTTCCCAATTATACCAAAGTCGTGAGCTCCTGTGTGATTTCGCTGTCGCCCGGAAGCATAAAGAAAACGTCAAACTCTCTCCGGGACACGCGCGCGCACACACACCGAGACGTGCGCACACACACACCCCTTTGATGTATGGAGTCAATCAGCCTTCATTGGACAGTGTTGTGATAGCCTCAGGATATTAGCAGGCTTGCTCTCCGCTCACCCAGATGATAAACTCCTTTATGTGTCCACAGGCTTTTGTGGAGCAATAACAGCATCTCTGGCCTTTCTCACCCTTCGCCCATCCATTTCAGTATAACTCAAGAGTGTGAGCGGTTTAGGAGCGGCGGCGAAAGACCTCCCGGGAATGGTGATGAACTGCACATCGTCAGGTGGACATTTTTTATAATCACAATAACCCACCCAAAACCACACCCTTTTATCCTAAACATTCATATTCTTTCAGGAGGTGGGACTAAATCCAAGTTCCAGGTGGAAAGAAATGCAACAGCTAATGATGTGCGACCTCCATGCAGTACAGCAGGTGGGTCCCCTTCTCTTAATGTGATGTTTAAAGAGGACATATGCTCATTTTCAGGTGCATACTTGTATTTTAGGTTCATGTTTACATGCTTTAATGTTCAAAAAACACTTTATTTTTCTCATACCGGCTGTGCTGCAGCACCTCTTTTCACCCTCTGTCTGGAACGCTCTGTTTGAGCTAACTTTGCAGACCTTTAACATGCACAAAAAGCTATATAACACTCTAAAGGTGAGTAATAACAGGTCGTCTTTAACGTGTTTACACGACTGAGCTACTACATCACCGTTCTGCTATAATCTCTGCATAAAGTGGCTGAATTGTGGTGGCCGTGTTTCAACAGGTACCAGTTTCCTCCTTCAGTCTTGATTATTGCACAGCAGACTGTAGAGTGAGCACAATGCTGCGTGCTCTACCCGGAACGTGCACTTGCGAATGTTGGATTTGGCTGCAGTTAGTTGCTGCATGAAGTTGCTCTAGCAAAAAATTTGGCCCAGATCACTAATTTACTTTATAACAAATTAGGATTTTACGTATAAGACATATGATGAGCTGATGAAATATGATGCATTAATCTACTCAACGGTGTAAAATAGTTCCATATACAGTATAATTGCATAACACAGGGTACTTTTTATTGCATTAAAGGGTAACTTTGTTCTTTTTCAACCTGGATCGTCTTGCCCCAATATCATTACATTGCAGCCTGTGAGCAGCTGTCATCTACAGTGCTCTCCCTCAATACTGGACCAATATTACATATTATTGTCCCCAGTAGTCAGTTAGACACAAAAACATGGGAACATAGGTTCAAAAATACTGAAGTCACCCTTTAAGAACTTTTACTTTTGGTCCATTTCTCTAATAAAAGCTCAAGTATTTCACTTGAATAAGCTTTTTTCAGTACAGAACTATGAGATCGCACATCTGTTAAACAGTCAAGCATGCTCACACACACACAAAAGCATAAATGAATGAATTAAAAAAAAAGATGTATGGGCACAAATGCACACACACAGGACTCCATTTAAGATTCATTTAATGAGAGTTTCATGGGCGGCGGCGTCTCTGACCTTGCTCACACAGCTCTCTTATTGTCATACACCGCACAGGAAGCTGCTGACTGTAGCGTGACAGGGAGGTGACAACTCTATTTAAGAAGTTTGAGCATGTGAGTACAATACACACATTTTTGAGCGTGCGATGGGTAGTGTGTATTCGGAAGTGTGTCCGCCGCCCTCGTATGTGTGCGTATATGTGTGTTTATCTGTGCATGTGCGAGCATGTGGGTGTTCAACATGGTTGTCAAGTGCTTGAGCGGGCCAATCTCTCATCTGCCATCCGCTCAGATCAGCTGACATGCAGCCAAAGCAAACAGACATAAAGACAGAGCGGAAGGCATCACTATGCAGCTCAGCAGTGCAGTTTGTCCTGACCCTGTCTGGGGCCCTCTCCTCTCCGCTGATTCTAATGAGCTCCCCCGGGATTAGTCTTAGGCGGCCAGCGTCCCAATGAGGTGTGGGGGGGAGGTTCAGTACAGGGAGGGATGTGGGGCGACATCAATACACCCACACAAACATTGCACTCACCTCAGCACGCAGGCACAAACTTGTTTGAGCAGGAAGGAAAACAGCGGATCCACCAGCTACTGTAAAATCGCCTGAGAAAAATAGATTTTTCCGCACGTCCATCCAGATGCACGGCGAGTTTTTCTAAGAATACAATACAAGTTTTTGTACCTGCACACAAATCGGAGCTCCCTTAGGATTTATAACATGAAATCTGTATTCTTGAAAAACTGTATATCACAAGAAAAATCCTTACTATGTCATTATCAATATTCTAGCATTAAAATCTTTGTAGCATTAGAATTGACTGGGAAACTAGCCAGTAATCTTCACATTGGCAATCAATTGTGCTTCTAATTCTTTCTATCCCTTCTTCCAGCTGCTAGTCGCTAACTTTATCTGCTGTTTTGGTGACGGGCCGGTAGAGTACAGTTGGAAACAGCTGCCGAAAATGAGAGCGATGAATGGAAACTGTAAAGTTGCAGGCCGGAAAAGCCAAAACAATGACCTGAAAGCTACTAAAACGCTCCATTTAACTGAATGAAACAGCAGAGTGAGGCGTGGTTTTGTCACTACGATCAACCCCTGTCACATGCAAGTAGTCATGTGACCCATAGTTGATGTAAAAGTATTGATTACAATGCTTCAAATAGCAAATATGTGTTCTCTTCCTTAGTGTGCTTCTTTATGGACGTTTTTATTGGACTTTATTAGTTGTAATCCACAAATGTGTATCACGATTTCCAAATATTTCACTATCCACAAACATGTATTTTTGTATTTGTGTTGTGTAAAGTCACATCCACATTTGTATTTTGTATTTGCAAATCGCCCTGTATTTTTGTGGATGTGACTTCACACAACACAAATATACAAACACGTTCGTGGGTAGTGGAATATTTGCAGATCATGGTACATATTTGTGAGTTGTCTCCTGTGGATTACAACTATTATCTACAGATCTGCTGCTGGTACCAATCGGACAAAATTCTGGAAACAAACAGGAGGAAAGTTACAAATGTCACGTGGCCCATAAATCCACAGGAAGCGATCTGCAAATGCGCAAATATCATTCCACGTGTAGAAATAGATGCACAAATGCGTAAATATCACTTTACATGTAAACCTTAAAATACGTATTTACAGAGTTATGCGTATTTGCAAATCGCCCTGTATTTTTGTGGATGTGACTTTACACGACACAAATACAAAAATACATGTTTGTGGATAGTGAAATATTTGCAGATCATGGTACAACATTTGTGGAATGTCTTCTGTGGATTACGACTAATAAAGTCCAATAAAAACGTCCATACTTCTTGGAAGCTTCTTGGAAGCTGTGGAAGGTAGGTTAGGTTATTAAGCGTGTTTTCATATTAGGTACGATTTGATTGGTACCATGCAGGAGTATGAACAGCACCTGAGTACACATGATCCGCACTCGAAACCACCTTTTCAAGTGGACTTGAGTACGGATCGATGAACCGTGCTCAAGTACAGTACACAGTGTTCATACTAATCAAATGAACTGGACATTGGGGTCGTTGCATTTGGTGTGATGTTCAAATTTGCTGCCATGGCAACAGGGTTAGTCATCAACCTCTCTTAGATTTCTCCTACAGTACACACAGCATCCTTGCACCCCAATAAATGGCTGATAAACAATGGTCACTTTTAGGTTTGCATTTGTAATGATGGACAGCGAAGGACTAAGTCAGCTGTGCGGTTTCGATAGCTACCTCTGTATTCTTTTTCTGTGATATATACTGTACAACATTAGGTACCCATACTCAAAGATTATATAATATACTTTTGTTTTTATTGCCATTGGAAGGGAAGTCTGATTATCGTGTCTTTCTTCCAACTAAATACCGTTATAAACCAGTCACACGTTCTGTCCTTTTTTTATCTCAAGGGAGTCGCGCTGTAATTTAAGCATCTGTTGCTCCCGTTGAAGGATAAACTAATTAAGTCACCTTCCTTGTATACGACTTGTAAACATGTCCTTCAGCTAGAGCTGAACCGAGGTCAGACGGGTGTTTTTCGGAGACATTTTTATATAAAACCGCCAAGGATATTTGTGCTTAATTAGAACCGAAAAGAAAACCCGTCACCAAAAAAGTTGAGCATTCTGCGCTCCAGAAGTCCAACTCTCTGGAGTTTAACTGCAGTTTCCCCTGAACTTCCATCCACCGCAGCTACAAACTGTCTAGTGCACTGTTTTTAAAGTTCTGTCTTTGCGAGTGACACAAAACCCTTATTTGCCTGCAATTTCCCTCATTGGTATCAAAGGTTAAATGGTAAGAGGGCTGATCAGGTATTGTCTGCGCTAGACGAGCTCATTAATGTGTCACAATTCATTATCAGAGCCTTGTCCTCACCTTGTCAGGTGGCTAATGGGAATATCAATCATAGGCTTCCCCATCACGACCCTCCTCACATCTTCGCCGCGCATCTCGCCTCTGTTGACTCCTCATCCCGAAATACCAGCAGGCCCAAACAGATCTGTCTGGAACAAATGTCAAACACAATTCGGCTCAGGAGTAAACACCCACAAACATGGCGGCCATACAGAGTGCCATTCTTCTCTCCGCGTAGCCGAGGTGCCGCCGCCGCTGCTGTTTTACAGATGTTTCCAGCTGTTGTATTCGGATAGAGTGTGTTCATTGTGACAAGGTGATGAGCCTTTGTGGACAAAAGGAAAATGATGAGCTTTTATTGTTGCCTGTAGGGAAGACTAAGTGCTCGCAGCAAAAAAGCTGATAGGAATTCATAAGCAGGAAATATAATATCAAGTATGCAAATAAGCTAAGCAATAGAATTAATAGATAAGATTAGACGTGACAAGATAAAATACGTTAAGATACACACAAGAGGCACAGAACAAAGAGGTAGAAACAGTTTAATAGAAGAAAGTATGAACAAATGGCACAAAAATAACAGTTGGAAAGCAAATAAATACAGCTATAACAAAATAACATGACTTCCATTTTTATAAGATGTTACATATCTGCATGGTAGTTTAAATAGAATAGATAGTAAATTGAAATTTAATTGAAATTTGAATTGAATTTGATTTAAAATATAATTTAATTTTAAATATTATTTATTTTTAAAATTAAATTAAATGTAATTTAAAATCCAATTATTTTATTTCTTTTTCATTTTATATCCCATTTAATTAATGATTTAATGTAATTACATTTGTTATGTTCATTTATTTTTTTCTATAGTTTTGTTTTAACTTAATTTTTACATAATTAGATTTTTTTTATTACATTTTGTTTTTAATTCGACTGAACTTAGTATAATTTAATTACATTTTAAATTGATCTAATTTTATTCAGAATATAATTTATATTTAAATTTAAATTTTAATCTAATTTAATGATGATTTAATGTAATTACATTTGTTATGTTAATTTTTTATAATTTTGTTTTAACTTAATTTTTACATAATTATTTTTTATTTCATTTGATTTCATTTTTTTGATTTTTGTTTTTTTTTTTAACTCCCAAAGTACATGTATTTAATAATGTTTTTCATGAAAGACCTTTTAATATAATTTTATTTAATTTTTAATTTCATAAAAATATGTATTTAATTTAGAATATATATTTTTTTTATTCTATATCTTATTTAATTTAGGATTTAATGTAATTACATTTGTTATGTTCATTCAATTTGACTGGACTGAGTCTCTTAACTCCAAAAACTACATGTATTTAATAATGTTCTTCATCAAAAGACCTTCAAATGTTCAGTTTATTCCTGATGGCCCTGAACACCCACACAGGTGTTAATAAGGGGGGTCGTGATAGATCCTAACAGGTGCAACAAAATTAGTGCAAGCAGTCCTGAGATCAGATCTAATCAGTCAACGTAGATGAAAACACTGGACTAAGGCTCTTTGCACAGTGAGCACAAGGACAAAGGCACGAGACATACATAGCCCACTGTGGTGTTATACTTTATGTATTACCATGTATCTTACGTATCGGTAGCCTTGCAGGTATTTTTAGCAATTTTTAAGCAAGATAGATTTTTTTCTTGCAGAAAAACAGAGATCCTGGTAAGACATTTTTCCCTACTATTTTTCTTTCATGTGTTTTAATAATATTGTTTTATGCTGCATATCAAAAAGGTGTTTTTTGCAAGGGAGATTCAGGTTGAATTTAACACTTCAACACACCTGCGCCCAGGACTGCCTGAATAAAAACATTCATGTAGAAATTAAAAGAGTCAAAGAGAGTCCTTGTATAATCAGCTTAATTGGGTTCTGAATCCATTAAATAAACAAAAAAAAAAGGGTCTCAATGAGAAAGCTGGTGCTGTTGGATGTTATCCTCTGATTTTTAGTATTTACTTTATCTGTAATTAGTTAAATTAGGTAATTATAACAGAAAATATACAGTAGTGATGTATTAATTTCTTTTTTACATCAATGCAGTTGCTTTCTTTTTCAATATTTTTATTTCCAAAATAATAAAATGACACAATACAAAGACCTACAATTAAGACATACTAAAAAACCACAAAAACAAAAACACACCCAGATACACACAAAAAAAAACAACAAAGAAATAAAATCAAAAGAAGAATAAAATGTCAATCAGCAATAGTCACAACCCGGTGAATTCAACACATTTTTAACACCTATCTCCCGATTTGTCACGATACTTGGGTGCCGATTCGAAATGTATTGCGATTCTACAAGAATTGCGATTCAATATTATGATTTATTACGATTTTTGTTAACTTTTATTACACCATGGATGTTGAATCATACACTTCTTTGGACTTTTACTTTGGAAAACTCTTTGGGTATTCAAGTGGCCAAATGGAGAGTCCGCCTGGTCCCATCCTAACTGAACCCGGTACCAGGTTTGTTAGGTAAAAGAGGGTTAACAGGCGGATCTTTACTCTTTTGGCCCTGCTGGTTTATTGTAACATGCTGAATATGATGATATAGTGGTGTATTGATATGAAAAAGGAGGTAATTGTGAAAGGAAGAGTATAGTGCAGAGAGAGTGACATGAATGAGCCACAATTCCCAGAGCATCTCTTCTCTGTTTTTTTCTCTATTTTCTTCTCCTTCACCACCTTTTTTTTGTTTGTTTCAAGTTGATATAGAGCCAAAGGTGAGAGGAGTTCATCGACTTGGACAGCTCGATAGCAGGCGCTGCCTCCAAAGCTCCTCGCTCTCAAATTGCCTGTAATTTCATTTTTGTGTGTAAATATGTGTTTCTTGTCAGGTGCGTGGCGGGCGAGAAGAAAAACAGGCACGCAGACAGCTCTGACAAGCAATTACACCGCGGCTTGTTTGGGAGGCAGGCCGGGATGAGCTCCGGTAGCCTGGCGGGGCAGAAGATTGAATACTCCAGAGACGGGGGAGGAAAATGGCCAGAGGGAGAACACTGGTGAGACAACCACGGGCGCCACGCTGTTTGTTTTTTTTTCCTATATTCTAATACTTGTGTTGTTGATTGAGCACGTCTGAAGTGATGGAGGGAATTGATTTGCTGCAAATCAGGCACACAAGCCGCCAACACAACAGCTCGTTTGTTGGAGACTTTGTCTTTAGGCAGAACGTCATAACACAAGAGGTCCGAGGTTTGAATCCTGCTGAAATCATCCTGTGTAGTCTATTATCTGTGGAAGTGTTTGTGGTAAGAATTTGTTATTGCAGCTTTAATCCCAGAATAGGGCTGCACAATTGATCGAAATTCATTGCAATATGGCCTTCTGCCATTGGCGCAATATTTTTAACAGGCGACATGTGTGTCAAAATACCATTTAAAGTTCAATATGTTCATGCTGAAGAGATGTCCTGGCCTACAACATCATATTCTACAGACTTAAGACATACACATCTTTGTTTGGTATAGATCCCCTAAACTCACACTATAACCATTTTTACCTGTTTTTCAATGAAAAGGAGAATAATGATGTAAAAATGATCACACCCCCTAATACCACAAATCATTTCATTATTGCAATATCAGTCAAAATAATTAAGCAATAGCTCAATTAGCCCGCGACAGGCCGTGGTACGTTGTGAATATATCGCAGCTAAGGGGCGTTGTTCGGCCCAACGCGAAGCATCCTGAAGTATGACGACGTGAAAGTTATAGACACACTCCAGTTTCAATAATTTGTTATTAATAAATAACAATGTTCACAGTAAAATAAGCCCTCCTGCCTGCACGTACCGAGGCGGTTGCGAGAACGGTGGTTGCTATGGAACATACGCTGGCAGCTAGCGTGTTTCTTTGTTCATTACAGACTAGCGTTATATTGATTTCATAATTTGGCTCTTTATTTGTATTATTGCATGTTGCCATTTATTGTTCAACCACTACAAACTGTCTAGTGTCAGTAGGATGACTAGGCTTGTACTAGGCTTGCCTGTTATTGTTGGTGGTGGAGTTGTGTTGCATGGCGTGGCGAGGATGTTTCTTCGGTCCCAGAGTTTCGGTTGCTAATTCACTCTCTCTTGCCTGAAATCACATACTACACACTACATCACAACGTCCGTTATGAACATTGTCGTCCCTACGGCATTGCATTCTGGGATATTAATGCCACAGTGTCTAGCGTTCTAGTGTGTGGGTATTATATCACAGCTATGAACCAATCAGATTGCCTCTTTGAGTTACCCATTTTATAATCACAATTCTATATTTTCTCCCAGAAACAAGCTGAAGATCTGGAGTAACAATCGCTTTATTTACTCTACAAGGCTATTTGTGCAACTGGAAATGCCTTATAACTCTATATACGAATATTACATACCTCTTGATTGTGGCTTAAATGAAGGAGACTCTTTGTACCATTAAACATGGCATCAAATTTCATAATTTCAATAACTAATTCTGTTGTCCAAAATGCATATGATTGCACAATAATAATGGTTATGAACATTTTATGTGCTGCCACCTCTAAGAGGTGCAGTCCCTGTTTATTTGTCTCAATCAATGAACCGACCGTGTAGACTTTAAGTTAGTTTACAGTTCGTCTTGTGTCTTTGTGTCATTGTGTTTGAAACACACTGCAGTGCTGATACAGCGTCTGCTGCACACAGCCACACAAAGTGCAGAGTATGTTCAATTTGGACACAACAGTGGCGTTCAATAAAAGAAATCCTCCATCCATCCATTTTCTCAACCATAAAAAGAAACGGTCTGACAGCAGTTTTTCCTCAGGTCTGCTCTACGGCATGGCGTCACGCCAAGGCCACAACCTTCCCAGCCATGCTGCCATCAAAGCAGATATCACTACAGTCTATAGCGGTGCAGCAGACCGTGCTGACAGTGGTTGCATGTGATACGTAACCTTCCCGCGGTGCACACATATGTGGATGTCAGGGGGAAGTGGCTTTGACAGATGGGCGGGCCGGCCCAACACTTCCCGGCCCTGAACCGGGAAGTCTCGCCCTCGGGTGGGCGTCCCAGGGCGAAGTGAGATGGCTCTGTGGGAGCGAGTACTGTTAGTCCATTCAGGGATGTTCCATTAACTTGATTAATGGCCTAATTACCGCCAATAAACACTCCTCGGAGATAAGAAGCAGAAAGGAGGAGGAAGGTTGGGGCAGTAGAACCGGGCTCTCTCATGGTCAGTCAGTCACAGTTGTTCTTTTGTTCCTGAAGAACACAAACCTGAACACTTTTTTTTAACCTGGAAGTTGCTGGAAGCCGCCCAGTAAATCCACAGTAATGTGTTGGCCCCTGAGCAGCTCCATTGGAGCAGATGGGGGATAACTGCCTTGCTCAAGGGCATCCTAGTGGTAGTGATGAAAGAAGGGCAAACACTTTTTTTTCCACCACTCAGATTCATACTGCCAGTTCAAGATTGAATCAGCGATCTGACCAGCATTTGAAACTGTAAATTTCAGTCCAACATTTCAACGGAGCCAACATCAGTAGTTTCACTCAAGGTGGCTGTTTAAATCTGCACCAAGCTTTGACGTAAAATGAACTTTAGTGAATATTAAAACACTAATTTGGGTCATTTAATAATTGCAAACTGTTTTGTCAATGCTGATCTTTGAGAGAACGGAGAATCTCCTGATGGAGGATCATGTTAGTATTGTACAATTCTGTATGTATGACCTTGCTGATTTAAAATAGCACTCCGCTGATTTAGCATTGCACTCCTATATCACTATGAGGCTCATGATGATAGTTGTTTAAAGTTAAATATCAAATGACGCAGCAGAACAAAAAGTATTATATTTTTATTCCACTCTTCCAAAACCCAGAGTCTACATTACCCACAATCCAACTCGATAGCCAACAGTTTGGGTGTGTTTTGCCACCCGCTTCGAATGATATCAGCCAATTGAGTGGCCGTTATCAGTGGTTATTACACGGCTTTGTTGAATACTCGACTCTGATTGGTATATCACGGTGTTCTAATGTCTGTTATTTCTTTATAACAGACCGTTGCTATGTATAACAGACAGTTGTTATGTATAACAGACCGTTGCTATGGGCGCAGACTCTTATTGATTTCTTAAGTAAGTAACCGTGTAATAAGCAGGATAATGTCCAGTTAGCGGGTAATTTTTATTTCACAATAATGACCGGCTTGCTGTACATTATCCTTTACTTATCAGTCTGATAGATATGGGTTAGAAGAGGCCTGTTACACCTACTAGTAGGTTCAAAAGGCTGTTATCATCTATTCACATGATTGTTTACCGATACAAATACTAGAAGACAATGCCGACCTCTAAGGGCCGTAGTGATTATGAAAACTGCATGTGATTATCATAAAGTGGACAATTTCTGTAAAGGGGAGACTCGTGGGTACCCATAGAACCAATTTACATTCACATATCTTGAGGTGAGAGGACAAGGGACCCCTTTGAAAAAGGCCATGCCAGTTTTTCCTCGCCAAAATTTAGCCTTAGACTTTGGAGCGTTATTTAGACTCCTTCACGACAAGCTAGTATGACATGGTTGGTACCGATGGATTCCTTAGGTTTTCTAGCTTACAACGCTACAACCTAAAAATCGCAAGTTGCGTTAATGCGTTTAGTGGCGGTAAAACAAATTTGCATTAGGTTTAACAACCCAAAACATGATCTTTTCCTAAACCTTACCAAGTAGTTTTGTTGCCAAAACCTTAATATGTTGTTTTGTTTCAATTCACAACGTTAAATTTCACTTTCACAACGTAGTAGGTGCAGTTTGGTGCAGTTTGGGCCGTCTGAAGCATTAGAATGGTAGTGATTACCGCTGAAAACACCCATTCAATCAGCTGATGACATTTAAAATGAGCGGTTTTGCATGTGACATTTTTTTTCAACTCACCTCGTACAATCATATTGAGGTATATTTGTGATTAATATGAGCAGATTTAACTTATTTACTTATATCATTTTTAAAAACAGGGTCCCAAGGCCAGGTTGGCTACCTTGTGTTCACCAATTCACACTGCACTCTGGTTTAATCTGAAAGCATCTCTACTTTTATAGTTATATCTGAGCTGATGGATGAAATTGGATTTTCATGACCAGTTTCCAGCGGTAAAAAATAGAAAAAAGCTATAATGTTGAATGTAATGTAGGTATAATCCTCATCGGAAGGACACAAAAAAACAGATGTAAACTCTACAAATCGTGTGTTTCCATCCCTCTGAAAATAGCATCTGATTGTGAAACAAATAGCCCCCACAAACGCTTTGGAGTAGCGTGTCTGGTGCCCCCTCTGCCATCTCCGATCGGCGTGTGGGCGGCTCGCTTCGGCCTCGCTTCCCTCTCCCCTCGTCTCCCTCTACAGATGTGGGTTGAGAGTGTTGCGGGGCCTTTGCTCTCTCGCTGAAAGAGGCAAGGAAGCGAGCCTTCATCCTCCTCCACACTAGTCTGAAATGCAGCCAAGTTCGGCGAGGCTGCCGCGACCCGCACTGTGCAACACTTACAAGTAGTTCAAAGGCTGCTTCCTGCTCCATGACACGGAACAGAAATGTGGATTTCTCTGGTAATTAGCGAAGTAGGGTGGCGAAATGAGTGGAATTGATTGCGCGTTTGTGCATTACGATCAACGTGTGGGCATTTAAAGACTGAAGAATTGATCGATGTGCTATCACTCGCAGTTGTTGGAGAACTTTCCCACAGCTTGAACTCTACTACTTTACTTCGTTCTTGCTTCTTTAACTCTGCAAATCATTCAGTTGTTAGCTTCGTTTTGAGTCCCCTCTCACAGCATTGTTGTCGACTCGCTCTCGAATGCTGACATTTTCCGTTAAAGTAAGGTCTTTGGCCCTTTTCTCGGGGAACACGTGTATAAAATGGGACTCCCCTATATTGTTTTCATTGATTCTGTCATGGCAACCCTTGTAACCGAGCCCTGCTTCATAATTGGATCGCTACATTGGACACAATAAGCTTCAATTCCCCAGCAAAAAGGCGGAAACGCTTGTCTTTTCTTTTCTTGTGCAATGCAAAGCTTGCGGAGAAACGAGCAGCAGAGATCAGATTTCACACACACAAAGCTGTTTGAAACGTACAGTAAGAGCATGAAAAGAAACAGTAAAGGGAAAGAGAGTTCTCGTGTGCACTCATTAATTTAAACCCAGGGAGTAGAGTTAATAATTGTGTGATTAGAGTTTAATGATGAAGGATAAGACCTATTTTCTTGTATGTATCTTCAGGCACATTGTATTCCGCGAGTGTTATTGAGGAACGCTAAATGCTCCCCTCTCCGTTTTACAGTAATTGGCAAGATTCAGAACCTGCCTGGATCCGCACACTTACCCGAAAAAAAAAAACAAGAAAATGCCTGTCAGGAGATAAAACTGCAAAATAAGCTTTGTCATCCTGTCAATACAGAGACTTTGTGATGTTAGCTGTTAATGATGGACTCTGTCTGACAGTAGGAAGTCACACTGGATCCATCTGTTTTGGGAATTTTCTTTGAGGCATGCAGAGCAGCACCGACGGACTGCTCTGCTTTGTTTTAATCAATTATTTCGAGAAAAGTCTCAAACTAAATGTGATGACGTCCTACGTGTATATATTGTTTAAAAGAAAAGCTTCATTAATCACGCTTTTTTAATTTGATCAAAATGTACCTTAAAGGGAGATTTGGGTGCGTTGTACCACCCGTTTCAATCAGCCGATTGAATGGGCGTTATCAGCGGTTATCAGCCCCATAGATATGGGTCAGAAGGGGTCTGCTACACCTACTAGCAGGCTCAGAAGGCCGTTATCGTCTATTCACACGGTTTATACCAATACGAACACAAGAAGACAGATGATGCCGACCTTTTGTGGCAGTAGTAATTATGACGGGAGCAAAAGAGGAAGTCAGGTGACGTAGTATGAAGAGCAACAAAGGCCGTGTCGGGAGGAGGTCGGGGTGGATGGACGGGTCAACAAACCCAGGAGACCGCTGTTTGTGTCCTGTGTGAAACCGAAAGTCAATGTATTTTAGCAAACCTTTGTAATGAAAAATTATTAATTAACGCCGCATACGTTAGTTACGCAACAATCAACAATCTGTCAATCAATTAAAATATTTAATCAGGATCTCCTTAGTTAATCGCATAATTTGTATCTCCTCAAATGTACCTTAAAGGCAGATTTTTCAAGTATTTAATCCTCTTATCAACATGGGAGTGGGCAAATATGCTGCTTTATGCAAATGTATGTATATATTTATTATTGGAAATCAAGTAACAACACAAAACAGTGACAGAAATTGTCCAGAAACCCTCACAGGTACTGCATTTAGCATAAAAAATATGCTCAAATAATAACATGGCAAACTGCAGCCCAACAGGCAACAACAGCTGTCAGTGTGTCAGTGTGCTGACTTGACGATGACTTGCCCCAAACTGCATGTGATTATCATAAAGTGATCATGTCTGTAAAGGGGAGACTCGTGGGTACCCATAGAACCCATTTACGTTCACACATCTGGAGGTCAGAGGTCAAGGGACTCCTTTGACAATGGACATGACTGTTTTCCCTCACCAAAATTTCTATGGACAATCGTGCGATTAATCGCAATTAAATATTTGAATCAGTTTCCAGCCCTAATATAAATATCAGAGTTTGATTTTGTGAAAATCTTAAGGATTATAACTTTTAGTTAAGTTTTTTTTAATACAAGCTATAAGATCTGACACATAATTAATACTAATACCTCATTCATTTTGTAAAATGCATTCATAGAAACTAATGCAGTTTACATATTTGTATGTCCTTAAGATCATCTTTCAGTTTCCGATTCAGAAGAGAAAAGTTGACGTTTTCATTAAAACTACATTCAAAAAGTTACTGTAAGAAATGCTCAATGAGTTGTATTCATCATGACAGGAGAAAGGTGAAAATTGCTTGTTTAGAAGATGAAAAACGAATTACCCGAAAAACAAAATAAATCTTGATTTAACAGGATTCATATTTTTAGGGAGATCTCTCGTCTTCGCAAGAATGCACAAACAGGTAATTTGTGCTCGGGGCTTTACAAACAACAGAGTCGAAATTAAAATCGCCAGCGGCCCCTGAGATTATTACAAATCACTAGATGTCAACAGCTCATATTGATCCTGCGCGAGAAGAAGTTTAGTGGAATTGACGGCTGTAATCTGAGCCGATTTGTTTTCAGATGTCCTAACCGGTTCTTCTGAAACTCAGCAAAAGCGAAGGAGGCCTTCACCGTCGTCTTAGCACATTAACAGGATCTGTCATTGTTGTTTTTCCCCTCCTGTTTGAGCAAAGGGAGATGGAGAGCACGGTGGCACGACAGATGGCATCTCACACCCTCGCCATCCCCCGAGCCCACTCAGTGACCAGTGCCATGCTGCCACTCCGGGCACAGTCACTGTGAGGCAGAATTCATTAGCGGGATCAGGCTGGCCGGTCAGACTCGGACCCAACATTTCCTGTGTCATTTCCTTTTTTCACGGAGCTCAGTTTGTCACCCTAGTTGTTGCTGCGAGTGCAAAAAAAAAAAAAAAAACACCCCACCAGTGACCGATGGTACCTTAGCCTTGTGGTGAAGCTCCAAAACGAGTCATTGATTCGGGAAATGAAACTACCTTGAGCCAAACCAACTGTGTGTAAACACTCTTTGTCGCTACACACCAAAACAAATCCATATAGAAGACCTTCACGAGGGATTTTCAAACACCTCATTCTGTCACAGCGCGGGGATTGTGGTGGCGATAAATGGATCGAGGCAACCAATTCACAGGAGAATAACCTTTGCCGGCGCGCTCTAACCTCGTTTCTCGCCACATCTCAGCCTGTTATGTTTGGCCTTTTTTTTATACAAATCACATTAGGGCCCATTTTGGAGCAATTCAATACTTTGAATTGGAATGAAATAGAAACTTCTGCTAAGGTGCAGCTGCATCATCGGCAGTAGAGTCATTGCCCTTCTTGTGTTTTGAAATGAATAACTCTCTGAAAGGCAGTGGATGACAGGAAAGCTGCAGGTCTAGTTAGCGAATGGAGAAATTCTCAGCCGGGGTTGCATTTTAAATAACTAATTTTGCTGTATTTCAAGGATACTCAACATTAGTATCTTGTGTTGTTTTTCCACCCGTCTTGCATCAAAGACGCGATGATTCCTTTGGCTGTCTGGGAGAAATCGAAGACTGTATTGTGGCGTACTGCGGCGTACTACGGCGTTACTTATGTACGATAGTTACATGACAAATAAATCAACATTTGGGTTGAAATAACTACAGAAGTGGCGTTAATTAAATACGGAAGTTATGTGACGGATAAATCAACATCTGGGTTAAAATAACTACAGAAGTGGCGTTACTTAATTATGGAAGTTACATGACAAATAAATCAACGTTTGGGTTAAAATAACTATGGAAATAGCGTTACTTAAGTACGGAAGTTACGTGACGAATAAATCAACATTTGGGTTAAAATAACTACAGAAGTGGCATAACTTAAGTACGGAAGTTAATGACGACTAAATCAACGTTTGGGTTAAAATAACTATGGAAATGGCGTTACTTAAGTACGGAAGTTACGTGACAAATAAATCAACGTTTGGGTTAAAATAACTACAGAAGTGGTATAATTGAAGTATGGAAGTTAAGTGACAAATAAATCAAAGTCTGGCTTAAAATAACTGCAGAAGTGGCATTACTTAAGTACGGAAGTTAATGACGACTAAATCAACGTTTGGGTTAAAATAACTATGGAAATGGCGTTACTTAAGTACGGAAGTTACGTGACAAATAAATCAAAGTCTGGCTTAAAATAACTGCAGAAGTGGCATTACTTAAGTACGGAAGTTACGTGACAATAAATCAAAGACTCATGCTATATTTCAAGGGATACTCAACATTAATATCCTGTGTTGTGTTTCCACCCATCTTGCATCAAAGACACGATGATTCCTTGGCAAGAATCAAAGACGCTTCTCCCCTCCACATCTGGCGTCGTCTGCTGTTTTCATGCTCATAATCTTAAATTGGCACAGGATGAGCACAGTTGGTCAGCTCTATTTCCGTCCAGTCCAGTCAGCCCGCCTGTTTATCTGAGCGTCTAGAAACAACTTAGTCCCCAGAAAGCGAGAGGAGCTGCAGCGATGTTCCTTATTACATATTCCCCCTGAAGAACTCCACACTATGTTCACTGAAAACTCTGGCTCCCGAGACAGACTGACTGACTCTCACTCTCTTACAAACAACATGACTCCTGGATTTCCAAAACCTGAGCTGAATAGCAAAGAAGGGAGGAGACGCGCTCGATGGAATATGGCACCATTTTATTAGACAGATTTCAGCGCGTCCTGTAACACGATTAGGTTTTAGAATCTGGGAAGTTGAGATTTGCAAACAAACATAAACACATCAGACGTAACAAGTAGCTACAGCCTCACCTCCATGAGCAGATTTGCGAATATTTTCTTGCATTATACAATGTTTCCTACCCAATAAGCCTCAGAGTAAATAATGATTTCCCCACATGCCTCTGTTTGACTCCCAGTTAAATCCTGTCTGAATGTAATGCAATATGCATTATCAATTTGCTTCTGAGGAACGGTGGGGAAGTTCAGGGTCCAACAGCACCACCCTCTGACCGCCTTGCGGAACCGCAGGTGCTCTCCAAGTCTCCATGCATGACTCATAAAGCAAATTATGCATCCAGGATATGTGTCAGATTAGCTGTATGATGGGGAAGTAGCAGTAATATTTGGTAATAATTGAAAGTGTTTGAGTGTGGAGGCTTTGGCTTGTCCGTCAGTCAGATCCAAAGCAACATAGTGCAGACAGTGTTCAAATATTCTGGGGTGCTTTTTAGGCTGTTTACTGAGGAGGTTTGGCACTGTAAGATAATGACACTAGAGGTGAATATTATGAGTTTCCAGGTGCTAGAAGACACAAAAACACACACCAAGGAGGCAGTCGGTGTCTTGACACCTCCACTTGAGCAAATCCGACACATGTCCACTCCGCGATCAGCTAGATAGCCCCGACAAACTCCTCAAACTCGTCCCCCGAGAGTTCAAAAAAATCCCCCCCGACAACATCACGTCACCTCTGTGGTCTCCTCCCGTACACTAGAGACGCACTCCTGTCCGTCACCGCTCGCCGCCGGGGGGGTTTGCCACAGACACGCGCTGACATCACAATTAAACCGAGATCGCCCGCGGTCATCCATCACACGCACTCCAACCCCCCAAACACACACACAAACAGTGAGAAGGGAGCAGCGTCTCCCTGCATGCTAAAGAGGGGAGGTATGCATCTCGTGCTGGCAGCCCCACAAAGCATCTTGATTGGGGGTGCGAAAGATACATTTTCAGCCTCAATTGGGCGGCAGTCGACATTATTCAGCTCTGAGTGGATTTTCCTCCGAGATAAAAGAACAATATGCTTCTCCATTTTTTTCCTCCCCTTCTGTTTTGAGCTAATATTATCACTATCCTATACGCTTTCTCTGCTATCACCCCCCCAGTGAGTACTCAGCCGTACCACCGAGGTGCAGATAATATCCCGAGTATCAAGGAAGATGCCCTCTTAGGGGCCCCCGGCACTCGGCAGGCTTGCGGCCCCGCGATTCTGATCTCATCAAGCGAGCACGTCCGCCTCCATTAGTCTCTGGCATTGTGCTCGAAATTGCTCTGACTTGTCGGGTGATTACCTCAAATGAACAATTAGGCGGCTGGCTGTCACAATAACTTGCTCCCCGTCTGTGAATTGGCTCGCCGGTTTTAACGGCTGCTGCCGCCATCAAGGTGCTCCAAATAAATGATCCATTCTGGAGGGGAAATGTCAGCTCATAGCCCTCATAATGAATCGGTGCGCAACATCTAGTCGCAATACAGTGTAAAGCGGATGATGAAAGGGAACTGCTATTGGACAATGAATACGTTGGCAGAGGAGGTGAGCCACAAAGAGATCGGTTTATGGGGAAAAGCATTTTTGGTTGTAAAAAAGTAGAATAGAGTGGAAAATATGTCACATGCACCAGATGCTTTAGGAGGGTTTGAATGGAAGTCATTACATTTAATTCATGTATGTGTCACAATGACATGTAGCTGTGTGTAGTGAGGGGAATCTACAGTACAGACTTTGAAAAATATCAGCAATTTTTTCCATTTATTGACAGCACAGGGTAAGAAAGTTATTCCAGCTCAGTTGAACGTATCCTCATACAACGGTTTGTATGGTATCTTAAGAAAAGTTATTCCTTATTTTTCATGTACAGCAACACGTATCAATTTCCGCTGCATACAATCTTTTCAAAATAAACTTCTTTATTCACTGGAAATAGCTTGGTTAGGTTTAGGAAAAGATTGTGGTTTGGGTTAGTACGGAAGTTACGTGACAAATAAATCAACATTTGGGTTAAAATACGTACAGAAGTGGCGTTACTTAAGTACAGAAGTTGAGTGACAAATAAAACAACGTTGGGCGAAAGTTTTTCAGCCACCCCAACCTCCTCCCTACACGGAATTTGTCGTCCTTTATACTTCCTGGTTCACGATTACGTGGACTAAATACTCATTGATTAGTGGGATATATAATCATTACAGTGCATTACTTTTCCCCTTTAACAATCCAACTTTATTTTTGTAAACTAAAAATGGGAGTTAAGATGAAAGAAAAAGGTGAATGTATTTAGCCTCTTTGTTGCCCTTCTTCTTTTTCTTCCTGTGATATCTTATTACTTTAACAAATAAATCAAGAGTTGCTCCACGCACAGGATTCACAAGAACTTCCCAGGTGCTGATAAATTCCAAATATCAAAAATATCCAAAAATCAGTTAAGTAGTTGAGTAGCTTCGAGCTGAACCTAATGGAGCCTGTGGCGTTGGTCGGAGAGTTGCACTTATTATTTGATAAACATGAACTGCTGAAGATATGCTGCTATGAGCCTCCTGGTGTGCAATGATTCCATCTGGAGCTGAACTGTTGAGGTTATTTTTCAAGCAAGAAGGCTAAACATTTGATGGTTCCAGCAACCCGTTCTCACTCCTAACTCGTCAAATACCGCCATTTTGTAAGTGCCCCTCGCCATCGGAAACCTACACACCCTTTAGCAACAGTATGTGACAAACCGGGGCTTTTAACTAACTCCAATGTAAACCCTGCTGCGGCATTATCCAACTGTCGGAGCAAGTGACGTAGTACTAATTGTGCGAGAGTACGTTCGGGGGACGTGGATGGGTGGTGGTACCGTCAGTCCCGAAAGTCACGTGAGTCGCCAGGCAGTGAAGTCAACGTCAACCACGACCGTTTCCTAACCCTAACTAAGTGGTTTTGTTGCCTCAACTTAACTTCCTGTGAAAAAGCAAGTTTATTTTGAAAAGACACTACGCACGTAACGAGCGTATATTGACACGCCGTTCCTGACGAGTCCAAAAGTAACGCAAGAGGGGTCTCCGATGCCAGATCTGTAGAGAGGCACAGCCACTGATGACAACTTGCTCAAGTTGTTTGTTTGTACTCTTCCCTCCTCATCGCACCGCAATTCTATATTCATCACTGTGTTTCCCCCATGCCCTCCCCAATCACCCAGCACAGAATTGAGAGCAAATCTAGTCTGCTCCGATTGGTCTCAGCCACGGTGGGCAAGTCATCAGAAGCAGCAGCCATTGGTTCCGGACGCATCTCTATGAAGCGTAGACATCCACTAGAATGAAGTCTAAGTCTGTGTGTGTGTGGTTTAGTGTGTGTCTGTGTACCTCTCGGGCAAGTTGAGGAGAGACCCCCGCGAAGGAAATCCTGCATCAGCGCCGACCAGATTACCGATCAGAGCGTGACCAATGTCAGAACGCGCCGAGCGCAGTAATGCGGCCTAATGGCGAGACAAGCCAGGGACTCTTTAATGGTAATGAATACACAATGTGAGCCCAAGGCGGGATGAGAGGGAGGGGGGAGTCGTGACCAGACTGGTGAGGAGGGAGAGATAACCACGGTGTGTGGGAAAGGAGAGGAAGCTTTAATGTTTACTGTGTGTGGACAAAATAACAGAAACACCTTACACAGTGAATCCGAATGACGTGCAAAAATATAGAAAAACTTGAGTTTCAAAGTTTATTCTTGACCTTGGATCACATGTTTATAACTGTTCTGGAGCTTTTGACCATATCACATGATCTTCTTCAGCTCCAATTAAAGGTGCTCTCTACGATATCCTATATAAAGATATAGAGGAGTGATGTCTACCTGAGCAGAGAATGAAGTCGCTCTCCCTCTGTTGTAATCCAAGTTTCTCCGTGCTTTGTTGACATCTCCGGGCCGGCCAGGCATGCCTTTTAGTGCATATTCGTGCACATAATCGTGCCCCACTGGCAGGCTCACGGACACTATTTTGTATTGCACTCATACGGCGGTTACAGCTGATAGCGCCGTCCCGACCAATTTCAAATGCACATTTCTGATTTCCCTGTGTTCCAGGCAGCCACTGGTTTGCATTCACGCCTCTAAAATCAATTCCCAGAGTCTTGAAAGTGACCTGAGGGAGAGACTGTGAGTCGTCATATTGAACATTATGTCTGCTCATAAGTTATCATTGTGTGCTGCTGCAAGTGCAGACTGATTTGAAAAGAAGCATTACCATGGTGCCCCTTTGACAATATCAACATGTACAGTATCTTAAGCAAGTTTTGGATCTCTACAAGTAGATTTTTTATACAATATGCAAAACCTGTGGCCACTCGGGAAGTACTGAAAACAAATTGACAGTTCCAAACGCAGTGATATGCTTTGGAAAATGCTCAACGGTAATGTAAAGTACTTGAGACTTGTAGAAAATAGACCTTTTTCAAGACACACACTTGTCTCACTGTTGCAGGAAAAGCACTAATTTTGTAAACTTTTCCAAAGTTGAATCAGAACAAAAACTTTAAACTGTTAGTTTGAATGTATAACTTTCCTTTAAATAGCTTCTCCAGTAGTAGTAGTAGTAAACAGAGAGGAGGATGGAGGGAGGTGGAGATGTGGAGAGAGTGGTTGCAGCTGAGCCTCTCTTGTAGTATTTCTCATTTACTGTCCCTGTCTGTTGTGTGCACAGCCTTTCTCTCCCCATGTGATGATTCTCAGCCTGTGTGTAACAAAGGCTTCGTTCAGTGGCACGGCCAATAAAAACAGGAATTAAACATGATCAGAGCGGCTCTTCACCTTCCTCATATCCTCCTGCGGAAGCCCGCGGAGACTCGGTGCCGGCCTCTCTACTGTACGGCCGACTTTCACTGACTTTCTCAGTCTTTATCGTCCTCTCTTTTCACTTATCTTCAGGCCATTTGGGGGTCTGCACCATTTCTCGTTGGCATTTCTATTAGTGATCTTGATTGTGGCGATCAGAGGGAGGCTGGTGGACATGTAGGGAAGTCACAGTAGCAATGGAGGAAAGCAGAAAATACTGTAAAGAAATTGTATGTCCAAAGAAAAATCTTATTAGTGGTGGCACTATGAATGAAGACAAACATGATTTGCATTTTGCTGCACAGGTTGGTCTTATAATTACATTACTGTGTATGTTCTATATAGCAAGTCTACCAGGGGAAAGAGAAAAACAAATGCTTGTTTATTAGCAAATGTTAGCATGCTAACATGAAAAACTAAGATGCCAAACCAGTAGGCTACCTCCAGGTCTGAGAAGTGAAGCCTATGTGCATTCTTTCTAACAGCCAGCAGGGGGCGACTCCTCTGGTTGCAAAAAGAAGTCTGATTGTATAGAAGTCTATGAGAAAATGAGCCTACTTCTCGCTTGATTTATTACCTCAGTAAACATTGTAAACATGAGTTTATGGTCTGATCACTAGTTTGAAGTCTCCTTCAATACAGCATGATGTTCATTTAGTGAATTATGGTCCCCTTTAGAGTCAAATAGACCATAAAGCAGGGGATGTTTTGGGGTGGGGCTACCTTATGATTGAGAGGTCGCTACCACGGCGTTGTTCGTGTTTTCGTCTTAGAACTTTAACCCTTTCACAGTGTGTTTTCGGTTCATCAAAGTTAATTGTAACTTTTTGGTTGCCTAAAAATGTCTTACTCAGCGTTCGGTTGTACTTAGCTCCACCCTCTCGTGTCACTTCTGGTTGCAAAAAAATCCAAGATGGCGACAGCCAAAATGCTGAACTCGAGGCTTCAAAACGTCAGTCTACAAACCAATGGGTGACGTCATGGTGACTACGTCCACTTATTATATACAATCTATGTTGCAAACATGCGAAACATTCTAGCTAAACATTAGCATGTTAACATTGTCCTGAGCATGTTAGCATTCTGACAAGCATGGTGGTAGACTCTTGGTCATATAACTTAGTATCTCATAATTACAGCGTATCATGGATATTTTTACTTTAGTCATTCGTATTCCTCAACCTTTCATTCTTAATATTTTTATTTTTTTTATTTATTTCTTTTTGGCGTTAATGGGCTTCCATACCAGCCACTGATCTTCTAGACATCGGCTGTTTTGTAGGTCATCCATGCAAAAAATGATGGCAGTGCTGTACTATATTGACATTTAGGAATATTTATTATATATCAGGAGTATTTTTGAAAATCACAGTGTAAAGGCTGAGGCTAAGGAGTGACCACACTGAACCTAATGATGTCAGTAAAGTAAATAAGAATTTTGCCGACTGTCCCTTTTAAGTGAGCAGACATGAAATAACTGTAATTTCAATCCATACATTTATGTAAAATAGTCTTTCTTAAACTCCCCCAGAGCTTTTTTTTAAAGAATTATAACAGTATATGTACACAAACAGGTTCATTCTATTGTTTGTTTGTTTTTCTCTCCTCTCTTTTCCTTTTTATCCCTCCTTCAAGCTCTCCCATCGTTTAAATCATTGTAAAAGGTGGATTCTGATAAGATAGTGAACACAGAGGGGCTATCATGTGGAAAAAAGATGGACTCTAGATAGACTTAAAACATACAGATCTCTTGAAGTCGCTCTTTGCCTTAGGAAATCCATTATTTGGATGATTACCTCCTGCTCGTGAACCAAGCTACCGCGGCGAGCGCGACCGTCGGCAGTCAAAACGGACTCGCATTAAAATGCAGCTCAGAGTCCACACAGTCTATTGGATCCTATCGGAAGGTGAAATCTCTCAGCCAAATTGATCTGTTTCAACACACATCCCTAGATTACATTCTACAATAGATTAGAGGACTGTGGGGGGAAAAGGCATTAGCAGATATTCTCTTTTGTCAGCAGAATGGTGAGAGAGTGGGAACTTCATGCTGACTCTGTTTAAGTCTGCTTTAGTCTCACTGTTAAAATCACAAAAACCCAATTGGTTTTCAGTACCGGGGACGGAAAGTACAACACAGATAGAAGAGCGCACTATATTGAATTCATAGAAATGTAATCATCTTCAATATTTAAGATATTAAACAATGTTGCTCGGTCAGGCCTGGTATTAATTGTCTTTGATCCATCCATTTAATCCAAAGAAGTAAAATGAAACTGAAAATTCACACAATATGGTGCGGTTCTAAAGTTGCCTTGAAAGCACTTTTCTAAGTGCATATAAAATGACAAAAACTTTGAGACATAAAAGATTGTTGAGACAAATTAAAGGCAGTTTTGAAACTCTACACATATTTAGTTATCTAATTGTCGTTGCTCAATATTACAACTGACGATGTCACTTTAAATCAGGGCTGCAAGACAAATCTGAAGGGTCGTAAAATTATTAAAAAGATAGGAAAGTAGAAAATGTATGTGCACATCACAAAATCTTTACAGACATGCCCACTTTATGATAATCACATGCAGTTTTGGGGCAAGTCATAGTCAAGTCTGCACACTGACACACTGACAGCTGTTGTTACCTGTTGGGCTGCGGTTTGCCATGTTATGATTTGAGCATATTTTTTATGCTAAATGCAGTACCTGTGAGGGTTTCTGGACAACATTTGTCATCGATTTGTGTTGTTAGTTGTTTCCTACATTTCCCAGAATGCATTTGTATTCAGAGAATTCTCTTCTTGGCTTTTTTTGTGGGCAAAAACACGAGATGGTGTTAGTTTAGGTTAGTGCATTTGCCTTTAAAATGCTAAGTACATCTTGCAGACGATCGTTTTATGCAAGCCTTGTAGTATGATAATGTAGACAATATTGAATGTACACATTTGTTCTCTTGCAACTTAAAGGTATAGCGTCTGTCTTTCTTGTCAGTTTTACCTTCCGTCTTTGTGCCCACGCCCCATTAGCCGGCGTCTTGCCGCCTCTTTCTCCTGCATTTTAAAGCTGCAGTTTACTGCCAAGCGTGCTCTCTCGCGCTTGTGATTCGCAGAAAATGATGAGGCACGGGCTTCAGCCTGGCCAAAAAATATATGGCTCTGAAAATGGATGTCCTATATTTGAGCCACTTGAAGGGGGTGGGGGGGGCGCTTGATTTAACCAGCCGAAAACTTTAACTACCTGAAGTTATTCACGCTCCAAACCTTTATGTCAAGATGTTTTTTAACCGGCCCTATGAGTAAAATTCCATTTGCTGTAAAATTGTGTAAGCCATCGACCTTCCTGCGAGGAAGACGTTGAGCACCATCGACTTTTTCTGACCCGCTTTTTTCAAGCTGTCTTAATTTGGAGTCATCGCTTGTGAGCATGACTAATAATGTCTTTTACTTAACTGGGGAGGAGAGATAAGTAGAGGAGCATCTGAAATCAATGGAGGAGGATTAAGGAGGACCCTGGGGCTTCCACGTTCTCTATTCAGACTCCTACAACCAACACATGCTTCTCCCTAGCACCCTGAGGACAGGGGAGGGGATACCTTTAGGCTACACCAATAGTACAATGTGCATAACACAACCCTTTTACAGTTTGATGGTTCACCAATCTTGATAACATTTCATCGAAACCGACTGTTTTCGCCCGGGGCCTTGCGCTTATTGGATGTTTATGATTTAATTTGAACATTATTTGGATTTAAAGTGTTGCTTTTTCTAATGGGAAAAGGTGACTGCGCCGTGCATCACACGGGGAACACAGGTGGGACCTTTAAAGCTGACATTTCGGTTTCAATTAATATATGCGGCGTATCATCTGAGGACTTGTGTCGTCGCGGAGATGCCGGGGGAATTACGGAAACGCAGCCTCAGCAAGGAATTGACTGCCCTCAGCTAGGAAATTACACTGCGACAAAATAATTAAAAGCCATGTCTAATTTAAATACATGCCTCTGCACTCTGAAATACCCCTCAGACCCCTCGGTGCGAGTCTGGAATATGCCGCCTCCACAGGTTTTGAAGTGAAATCACCCCGCGGGCGTCCGCGCCTAAGCAACAATGATTGGACCTGCCTTTGAAAAGTGTAACGGAGGAAGAAAATAAGACGTAACCCCTTTTTCCGCGGAATCAAAAAAAAAACGGCGCCTCGCTTCCCTGTGTGTGTTTTGTGTGCGGCAAAGAGCGGCGTGGATCCGTGCAGAGCGGGGGAGCAATAAGGTGAAATAGAGACGAGTGGCTGCAGAGGGAAAATAAGCCGAATAAAAGGAGAGGAAAATGTCTCATGTGTGTGTCCATGAACACATATTTTTTCGCCGTACTCCACATGTGGGCATTCATAAGTCTTTCTCTCGCATGAACACACATGTGTACCGTATGTGGCCGGTATAGGTAACAGCCCTATTATAAGGCAGTGATGCGGCTCAGCCACTATCCCAGGCCTTGCTGACAAAACTCTAATGTATAGGGCCTTGTGCTCTCTGCGCTGGGATTCAATTAGGATGCCTAACAGTGGGGCCTGCCTGGAATGGGATGGAGGAGTTAGAGCCCTGTCATATGGGCCCAGTGGGGCGGCAAGCCTCCACTCTGTCTGCCTAATACTGGTGTCACCGCCGCAGGGAGAAGCCCACTACCTAGGGCTCCAACTGACTGAATTATCTCACTTTATTTGTTTTCTCTGTCTCTGTACAGCTGCACTAGGTGAGACTTTTACTTAAAAACAGCATTTTGTCAGCCATAGGTTGTAGATGTATGCTCTTTGCCCAGATGTAACTCAAGTATTTACACCTCTTAGCCTACAGGAAGAGACACTCGAGAGCCAAAAGGTTGCTTTTTTTAAAGGAGCAATATGTAGCGCTGACGGCATGTTTCCTTAATCTCTGCTGACATATCACGGTCATTTTATGATTTATTACAGTGAATGTGTTACATATTGGTCCTTTAATCTTTAATAGTGTGGACTGTTTAACATTGAGTTACAGAAAATTAAAGTATCAGGAACCACACAATATGACCTGGAAGCTTATTCTGTTGTGGTCATTTCAAAAAAAGTAAATGGGATGGGAAACAAGATGCCAAACAAATGTCTCAGGAGGCTGAGTAATTTCCTCAAACAGATGGACGCTTTAGTTTTAAGCAAACATTACTCAAACAGGAGGAAATAGTGCATTTGTTGGGGACTATTATACTATATATTTCAACGTATCATCATACACCGATTCGCATATTAACAATTATTCCTCATTTTTCGTTTTCTTACAAATGTCCAGCAACACGTGACGCACATGTTAATTTTCGCTTGTTACATGCATACAGTCATTTCAAAACAAACCGTTTTCACAAGAAACAACTTGGTTAGGGTTAGGTTTAGGCAACAAAACTACTTAGTTAGGTTTAGAAAAAGATCGACTTAGTTATGTTTAGGCAACAAAACTACTTAGTTAGGTTCAGGCAACAAAACTACTTACTTAGGTTTAGGAAAAGATCATGGTTTGGGTCAGAATAACACCAGAAGTGGCGTAACATAAGTACGGAAGTTACGTGACAAATAATTTTATGTTGACTTCTGGTTTCAGACGGGGTAAAAGAGTCGTCTATTGAGCGAAAGTGTGGTGTTGTTTTTCACCCACCCATCCACCCCGACCTCCTCCCTATGCGGTGTTTGTCACTCTTTATACTTCCTGGTTCACAATTACGTGGATTACATACACATTGATTTAGTGGGATATATACGAATTACAGTGCATTACTTGTGTATGAGAACAGCCTGGAGTATTTACAGCAGCAAAAAGATTGGATATGAAGATGAGCTCCATGAAAGCCCAAAGCAAAAACCAGTGGATCAACACCATTCTGCTATCAATTAGAGCTGCTTTTAGTGTCATAAACTGTGTGGAGAGGCATCAGTAGTTCAAGTTATTTTCAGATTTGGTCACATGTAGAATATTTGACTGTGTAAATAGTAGCTTCATGCTCGGAACTGCCGTAAACGGGCTCCTGCTGGGGACACAATTCATGCTTGAATTTGGATAAACTGGGGAAGAATTTCCAGCCTGCAATTTGCCGTGCTTCACGTCGAGCCCACTTTAAGCTCCTATTTGCCATTTTCTGAATCGTCCCCCTTCGCGTCCACTCCAAACATCACGCCCGTCTCCTTTAACCTCCGTCTGATTGGTGCAGCTGCTGAACACCATATCTTTATTTCGGCCTCCCTACCTCCCATGTGAGGCCGTGTCTGCAAGCCAGGCCAAACAACTTTCCCGACATGGAAGCCAGACCGGAGTGTAATCAGGGAGAGAACCTCAGAAGCACACACCTGCTTCAAAACACTCGACGTGAGCACAAAAACGTAACCAGGTAGAGCTATTCCTCACACTGTCCTCTCCGCCTGACGGCGAGGCCTCAGCGGGACGGTGGCCTCGCCAGCGATGACTCAGCGTGGGATAATCAGTGTGGAGCCGCGGCCGGGATTACGGCGGGGCGGGGAGCGCGGGGCGGTAGGCTGTGGGCGAGCAAGGTGACAGGGATTCTGGGGAGGAGGGATTCTCCCGCCATCAGCAGACCCAGCGTGAGATGTGATAATCACTGACCCACCACAAGGCCCCAAACCGGGCCGCTAATCAGCCATTATTGAGTGCAATCACGAAGAAGAGGGAGGCCCATCAGAAAGAGAGAAACAAAAAGACACAGCAGTCTGACAGAAACACTTTTGGGGTGAAAGGGGAAAAAAAATATATAAAGTTACTGAGTGAACCGCAAGCTCCTGGTACTTGAAATCAGCATGTAAGTGAAAATCTGTTGTGAAATATTTTCCAAGCCGAGGACGGAAAGTGAAAGTTATTTTACACATTGATGGCGTTAACCAGAAAAGAACAATGTTTCCAATATATGTGGGCTCGTAAGATATGTATATGTATGATAATGAAAGTATGGGTTGGTATGGAGGCCCAAAGTGTTCAATATTAGATAAATTGGTCAAATGTGTTAGCATCTGTTGGGTTTGCTAGCTTAAGAGAGGCAAGGACTATGCGATCGTCTGACAGATATTATGAAATTAAAATATCTATAATGAGAATAAAAGTGACGATATAACATTTCAATGATTTATTTATTTATTTAATATTGACCGCTTTGGGCTTCCATACCAACACATGCTTTCATTATAAATACATATATTACAAATTCTGCTTTTACCACTTTTCTGGTTTTGGCTAATTTGCTTATTTGGAATTTAGTCCAGCCATACCAAGTGTTAGTTTCCCTGTAGAGATATGCATTGGGATCATTAACACAAGAGCTTTTTCTCTTTTAATGTACCTAATTGCATCGCTCTTCACAGACGAATGCACACGACGAGAGCGGTTTTGTTATGATAGCTGGCAAACGTACAATTACAAGTCCCATTAACATCCTCTTGAAAAGAACGTAGATGCACAAAAGAGATGGACTGAATACACGAGACAAAATTACAGACTGTCGATACCCCCGCTCATTGATTGTCACGGGAACACAATGAAGTCTTTAGTAGTTTTGCAGAAGAGATGGAGGTATTATGTTTTTGCATCTCAGGGGTGACCAGGCAGAAAAGGGTGGGGGTCATTTTAAATCACACTTTAATTCAGCAGAGGATGACAGCCATTGTCAACACGCTTTGTATCGAGTTTTAGTCCCTGAAAGAGAAAGTAATTTAGTGCATCGGCATGTTCTGATAGACGAGTAGCTGATTCTTTTATTCACTGTGTGTGTGGAAGGTGGGTGGTGGTGGGCGAAGTTGTAAATGTGCCTCTAGTCTGTGTGTAACTAGGTATCCATCAGTGGTTGCATGGATGCATTACATCTCCTTTTAGTTGTCGTTGCATGAGTAAATATGAGGAACCACATTTAGGGGTAGATGAAGATGTTCAACGATCACATGTGGGTGTAATCATGGATGGATTACTGATCAGGCCTACAGGGCACAAGCCCATAGGCTCCCTGGCCTTCACCTACAAAATGTCACTCAAAGAGAAACGTACCGACCAGGAAGAGACTCAAAATGACACAATGAAACACAGATGCAAAAGAGCTGCAAAGACACACAAAGCAACTACAAGGAAAACCAAAACAGCTGCAAAGAGACACAAAACAACTAAAAAGAGATGCAAAACAGCTGCAAAGAGACAAAGCAACAACAATGAGTAGCAAAAGAGCTGCAAAGAGACACAAAGCAACTACAAGGAGAATCAAAACAGCTGCAAAGAGACACAAAGCAACTACAAAGAGATGCAAAAGAGCTGCAAAGAGACACAAAGCAACTACAAAGACACAAAATTACCACAAAGAGACACAAAACCACAGAGAGATGCATAACGACTACAAAAATGACCCAAAACAACAGCAAAAAGAGGCTATAAAACTCTGTGTTTTGCTCCTTTATAGGAGAGGTGGTGGGGCCTTTTGCATGTCTGTGCCCAGGGGCCCACTGTCTCATAATCTGCCCATGGATGTAATATTTGTTTGTCCACATATTTATGAACACTTATGTGCTTTTCGAGCTTTGACGAAATTGAGGTGTCTCCTCAAATTCTTGTCAAGTCAGTTATTTTATTATCTTCCCAGTTTTATTTGTATTTCTCCATGATATGACTCTGTTGCGCGGTCATAGTTTATCTCAGGTGTGTTAAGTAACAATTACTTTCTGAAAGCTTCTTATTTATTTAGCCTGTTGCATGTGCCACATATTCACATCCTCTAGACTGTAATTGCTAGTTGACTCCATGCAGCTTTTTTGCTATTATCACCTATGAGATGACTTTGGATTTTTTTACCCTCGGCGGTTTTCAGCGCGGTGTCTGTGGTGATGAAAAGTCTGTTTTTTTATCCTTTCAACTGTGACTGCAACTGTTTCTGAATAACTTACAGGACATATCAAAACACCTGTAGGATTCGGGGTGTTGACTTTGGGAAATATTGCAGTGCTGTGAGCTGAAATTTAATTGAGTGTTGATGTGTGAGAGCAGGTATTGAGGAGGGTGGTTCTGTTGTGCCGGACTTTATTGTTGAGCTCAGTGAAGCTTCTGAGCCTCACATGAAAGATGCTTTTGAAAGGAGAGGTAAAGTCTTTGAAAGTTGGTGAAAATGGTCCGAAATGTCCTCAATTAAATAAGCAGGGACGCTGATAGCGATAGGGGTCAGAGTAGCCGCAGGTCACCGCTCTCCAAAAAGCAGATAAGACCTTGAGGAAGATGTTTTGTGCATCCGCGTCTGTCAATCTGTAGATATTTGTTATTGTGAGCTCTTTATCTGTGCGAGTGTGCGTGCGTGCCGGCAGCAGTTTGTTTGCAGACTCCAGAAGAAATCCTAAAAAATTCATGCTTCCTCTTCGGCAACAACCTCAGGTTTTGTTCTGCACTTCCCGGCGAATACGTAGGTTTTAAGTTAACACAGAAATGGATTATTATCCTGTCTGGAAGCATCGATATATCGATATGTTTTGTTTCTGTGGATTGTTGAGGATTCAAAGACTACACAGTTCAAACTTTCAATCATTTGATGGTGTGTTTAAAACCTTTTTTTTAAGCTGCTGCGGACGTATTTTAGCAACATTCAGTTTTGCTGTCGTGGACTGATTTGATTCGTGAAACATTACTCCCTGGAACCCGGAAATGAAAGTGATTAGGAAGAAGACAGATGAAGGATAACTGCTGGAAGCGAGTCCTTGCATGAATTCTGTGAATTATGACGGGTTGGTCCTGCTCTGAATATGTGCAATTTGGTGGATGAAAAAAAAAAGCTATCTGAATTTCCATCAGTCAAACTAAATGATAAATTTCACGACTACAGCTCAGTTCATCCTCGCGTTATTCCATTTCAGAGACCTTTTAGAAAGTCTTAAATTGACTACAAATATCAATAGTATCCCGCGATACAATGTCCTTTTGTGCATCTCGGAACATGAATCTGTTTCCAGTGCTTTTGTTGTGATATATACCGTCACCTCTATGCTGCCTCTCGGTGAAGTTCATCCACGGACAATGGCTCCGTCTGACAGCAGAGATAAGGCTCCTCGAGGTGCTTTTGTATCAGTATGCATCGCTCTCACCAGCACTTCACTGGCTGTGTTCTCACAGGAGACAAGATATCCAAACGCTCCGTCTGGACAAAGACATGAGTAGAGACGGGGCTGAGTGTGGGCTACAGTCTCCTCGGCGGTAATGCTCTGCAAACCGAAATATTCTGTTGGTATTTAGCCACGTGATACTGAATGGATACTAAATAAGAAGTGATTTCACTTTTCATTAGTGAAGCTTTACAAATTTTCACGGCCTTGTTTGCAGCTGCATTAGGCTACATTTTAAAGCACCGCGACATATTTGGGAAATACACTTGAGGCCTTTGCACACCAAGTATTTGTGTTTATTTTAATCCGTCATCCGATAAAATTCGTTACGCAAAGAAACTTTGCACACTGATTCTGATTTATTATTCTATTTGTTGCAAAAACACGAGACACAACTGAATTAATTACGTGGGTGCAATGGATAGCACTAGTCCCAAAGGGGGTGCAAGCTACACTAGAGCACAACCACTACTTTCTAATCTTTCGTACATCCTTTGTTTTGCGACATAATTCCAAAATGTTCTGCAATCACCTTCCAATCGATCTTTAAATTCCACATTTGTCGTAAAGTGCTTTGTGATGTGAGACGAGTGAACGAGATGCCATTTTTTACGGAGGCTCTGTGTGGTCAAACAACTCTGACGGTTGCGGGAAAAAGATGCTTAAAATCGAACCTGTTTCAAAAACTTTGATGACATTCAAAAGTTTCGGAGTTGGTGCGTAAACGTGATCAACACAACATGACGTTGTATTTTATTTTTAAACGTGCGACAATATCGGACGAAAAATTACTGCCTCATGTTCGCTTTCTTGCCGAGAGTTAAATGATTGATATCACTCTCACTGTCTGTACAATAAATTTGAAGCTACAGTCGGCAGGCAATTAGCTTAGCTTAGCTTAGCTTAGCTTAGCATAGCCTAAAGACTGGAAATGTGGAAATAGCTAGCCTGGCTATGTCCAAAGGTAACAAAACCCACGTCCTGCACCTCTAAAGCTCACTAATGAGCATGTTATACATCATTAGCTTAATTAGTACAAAAATCGAACTGTACACATTAAACGTCATATAAAATTTGTCCCATAAAGCGACAAATTGTCAATTTTACACACACCATTTTTGTTCTTATCTAATGTTGCATATTTAGCGTACAAATGAGTGGGTGGTAAGGCATTATTTCTTCTTTTCATCAATGTTCTTTTGAACAATTACAAGCCTCTTCAAAGACCACCGTGTTAAATGTGAGGCTCATCCATTTTCCTCCTCCTTTGCTAATCCTTTTCTAACAATGCTGGACCTCCACTTTCTGTTTGAGTCTGTGGACATTCTCAGGACCTATTAATGCATTTCAAGAAACCAGTTAGCAACACACACACACAGACAGGCGCGAGAGAAAGACGGGACAACACCTCGTCCTCGCTCATTATTAATGAAGGGGTCAGGTTGGACATGAACGCTAAGTAAGACATAGCACAGAGCGAGAAACATGATGTGAATTAATAAAAAAAGAGCGGCTGAAGCAGACTGTGCTGAGACACTCTAACTAACGTGTTGCTGTAACATCAGCGTTTCCCATGCTGCGATATCTGTTTGGTCAACCTGCTTGAAAAATGCATAATTGGGTGAGTTGGTGCTTGTGAAGAAAGAAAACCTCCCACAGAGCCGGGCTCTCACCGCGGGGCTACTCCACAACAGCTAATGATATTATTTTATTGGTGAAAACAACTTATTAGCGAACATATTTTGGGGTTTTGTTCATGCTTTTGTAATTGAAAAATAATATATTCTACTGTTCTAAAAAATGGGTTCAGGGTCTGTTTGGAATTAAACCATACTTGTCAAATAGTATGCAGTTTATTCCGCTACAATCACACACTTTACAGGACCTGAGATCAATTTAGAAGCATTTTGCAGTTTTACTCTTCATGCTGTTTTAGCTTTGAGGGGAAACATTTGATTTATTAGATTAATTTGTCACATGTTGCCCCAGCTCTGCCGCCAAACTAACTTACACGCTTGATATACTCAACCCAGTCTCACGGGAAGGCGTGCAAATAGCACGACATTACAAGGACGTTCAACGTGTCAAGAGGACGCATTAAGGCTTTGCGCATGTCATATGTGCACCACTTTTCGTGTGTCATTTGTACGCCAAGAAACAAAACTACAGTAACATCCGGAGGCAACAAAACCACTCACTTTAGGAAAACATTATGGTTGGGCTTAAAATAAGAAACAACGAAACGTAAGTACGGAAAACACGTCACAAATGTCACTACAATTATTGTGTCATTCATACCCCTTTTTGAATGGTCTGATATACCATTTAAAGGAACAGTGTGTAACATTTTGGGATCTGTTAGCAGAAATGGAATATAATATTAATAACTATTTCGTGTATAGTCACCTGAAACTAAGAATCGTTGTGTTTTCGTTAGCTTAGCATGAGCCCTTCATATATGGAGCAGGTTCTCTTAACGGAGTCCGCCGTGTTTCTATAGTAGCCCAGAAAGGACAAACCAAATGCTGGCTCTAGAGAGAGCCTTTCACGTTTTTTCCGTTACCTGAAGGCCACCGTAGTTCTCCGACGCGCTTGTGAAACAGCGGTAACGTGAACCGCAGAGTGCAAAACCGTGGTACTGCCAGCCCACGTCTGACTTCTGTTGCTCCTAGAGTAGTGTTATTATGGTATGGATGGCCTCTGAGCGAGGCGAATAGCATTACCATGGTGTTGCACTCGGTGGCTCACCACAGTCTTGGAAAGGGAGGAGTGAGTGGAGGAGTTGGTTGCAATCTGCAACCACACCACTATATGCTGGCAAATCCTACACACTGTACCTTTAAAGCTGAAGAAGGAAAGTCTTTATTTCACAAGTGCGCTGTGTTCAATGGATGTGTCAATTACTATCCCGTCTACGTCCCTTCAGTGGTTTTAAATATGGACTGCGCCACTTAGTGTATTTTCTGAAAATTAACTTGAATATACAGTCCAAACAACTGCCCCAATTAACACCAGAAGCCTTGTCCTCTGCTGTGTCCATCCACAGATTCTGGTTATAAAACAACCCTGGTAGCACATTACAAAAAAGAGGGTCCTTGGCTCCCAGACGCGGGGGTCCTTCTCTCTGCAGGGGAGACGTAGTGGGGAGCCGAGGCCGAGAGCGCTCTGCCAGCCTTATGATTCCCTCCACGTTCCTCTGATTCCCAGCCACTCGCAGATCAATAGCGGTCTTTGAGCAAAGCAGAGGTCCTATTGTGACTGCATTCGCCAGGGCCAAGCTACGGCGGCTATTGGTGCAGCTAAACCATGACGGATTCATCCTGGCCTGCTTCTCCCATTAGTCAGCCACCACGGGTGAAAACACAGACCTAAGGTCCCCTAATGGGAATTTAATGCACTTCAATGTACCTGCAGCCAAATAGAAAGAAAACGGCCGCTGTTTTTCCCTCCGCCGATGATGACTCACAGTGGATATTAGATCTCCACAGTCAGCGAGGCCGACATGTATCATAAGCAGAGACTCTCGGTGTGCAGAAGCGGCTCCAAATTGGAATCGGAGCATTGAGTGCACTTGTGTGCCGCCGTTGGGTATGTGGCTTAGCGGAGGGATCGTTTCTTTTACTGGGACGGAAGGGTGTGCTTAATGTGGAGTGGGATATGTGTGTGTGTTAGGGTGTGCTTGCTTACCTCTTGGATATAAGCCTGTCTGTGTGTGTGTTTACCTCTCAGTTATGCATGCGAAGTGAGTAGTACCTTTATTATCTAAGTCTTGAAATGTGTTGCCGGTGTATAGAAAACTCAGTTTTTGGGCAACTTAAGCATAAAAACTCCACTGAAGCCTTCAGCATATGAATTATGTATATGGATAAATGCATCATCCCATACAACCCCATAGTGTATCCACTGTGTAGCGCCTTTTTTTTTTTTTTCCAAATGAAGTGTTTTTTTCTGCTCGGCTGAAGCCTTAATTGATCGAATTACTCGCTCAATTTGCCTTTCCAATCCAAACTGGATTCCACTTCCCTTGAAGAATCCCCCGTTCTTAGTTATATATTTTAATGGTGTCCTGGTTTTAAACGCAGACGCAAAAGTAAACACTGTTTGTAATGCTAAATACTTTGCAGCCTAGAAAAGTATTTCTATATGCAAGACACTTGCGAGGTGCAGCCTGTTGCGGGTTGCTTGGGATTTTGCAGCGTGTCTCGATAGGCCCGGCGAAAATTAGCATCACATTCTCATTTTTTAAGTGTTGTTTTTGTTGCATTTAGCACTTTTACGTCGCTGCTAAGTTTCTTGTACACCGGTGCTTCCCACACTGCTTTATCAGCACTTCCAGTAACTATTAGGATTCTCTGTGATTTCAGCTGTGCAGTCAACCAAAACATGGCACACGGGTCGTGCTCTCTCTCCGCGCTGTGCCGTGGCCCCTTTTGTGCTGTTTATGCCAAGGGCCACGACACTGACTCTCCAGCTATGCAGGGGGCAGAGCGGCTAGCCGGTGGCCGTAACCCCGTGAACCCTCCCTTGGACGCACAAATGCACACAAACGGTGAGTCGGGGGTATAAAACATGACAGTATTGGCAGGTCCCGGGATGGCTACCCCCTCCAAGGTGTCGGGCTTCATAATGACCCCATACGCTTCTATCCGACACGTATTGAGCGCTTGTGACACATAAAGCTGTCGTGGCGTGATGAGAAATAACCGCTGTCAGCCCACATCTGCGCTTCAAAAGATTTAAGCACGGATGGAGGAGAGGGGCGAGATGGACCGGAGAGGAGAGGAGGCACGGAAGAGAGGGGGAGGCAAAGGGCAGTCCGCATGGCAGCGCAGCGTGATTCATGCGCCTGCAACAGGATGCAGGGTTCTTCAGAAAAAACACACTTCTGTTACTTTGGCTTAGTCACTGGCCTGCTGACTAATACCAAAATATATAGAGAATGGAGCTCCGGCACACTATGTCCAGTTCATAAAAACTTTTTGTTCTTAACATTGGTGTCTGGTAGATTCTGGAGAAACTTCTCTAAATAGATGGATGGAGGCTGGATGGATAGAAGGATGGATGGAAAGATGACATGGATGTTAAATGATACTTTGATGGTTGAATAATTGGATGGATGTTAGATAGATGGATGTATTGATTCATTAATAGATTCATAAATGGATAGATGTGAATGGTTTGATTCATAGATGAATGGTTAGATTGATGGATGAATGTTGGGTGACTGATGGTCATCAGATGGATACATGGATGATGCATAGATAGATAGATGGATGGATGTAAATGGATAGATGGATAAATGGGTGGATGTTAAATGGTAAATGGATGGTAAATGTAAATGGATGATAAATGTTATTGGGTCGATGGGAAATTGGGGGAATGTTAATGGATAGATGGACAAATGGATGGATGTTAATGGGTAGATTGGTGGATGTTAATGGGTGGATGGATAAAGGGATGATGCATAGATAGATGGATTAATGGATGTTAATGGGTAGATGGAAAAATGGGTGGATGTTAATGGGTAGATGGATAAATGGATAGATGGATGTTAATGGGTAGATGGATAAATGGATGGATGTTGATGGGTATATGATGCATAGATGGATGGATGCTAATGGATGGATTGATAAATGGATAAATTAATGACAGATTGATAAATGGATGGATGTTAATGGATAGATGGGCAAACCAATGGATATTAATGGATAGATGAATAAATGGATGAAAGTTTATGGGTAGATGGATAAATTGATGGATGTTAATGGATAGATGGATAAATGGGTGGATGTTAATGGATAGATGGATACATGGATGGATGTTATATACACAAATACAAACCAAATGCACTAAAATACATTTAAAAAGTTCTATCTGATAGCTCTCTTCCCACTTTCACTTTCTCTCACAGTGGAAGGGCTGGCTCCACACTGCGGCTGAACAGACAAACAAGTGATATCTTCAGAAAAGTACAGGCAATTAACTTTAATAACAAGTGAACACACTGTTGACAGGCTTTTGACAGGTAATCTCTCGGGAGAGGCAGTGCAACAATGACTGTTCAGCTCCAGAGATGTGAATCATGTATTTGGTTAAATACTCAATAAGAATCAAAGCCACATTCATATTCCCAGCGAAAAAACAGTTTGCCATAGGTTGTGCATCTAATTTAAAACAGCCTTTGATTTTTTTTTTTTCTTCGCTGTGATGTTTTCAGGCTGGCGGGCTAATGTGATTTTGAATGATGAGACGCGCTCAGCGTGTCTTCTAACTCACAGAGGGGTTTCAGGTAGTTCTACCTGTTAACCGACGGTTAGCCTAAGTGTCTGAGCGGGCTTCCCCGCGGCGAGGCAAGAACTTCAGCTCCGCGGGGGAGGAGACGGGAGGAAGGTGGAGGCGATTAGAATCGTGTGCCGCCTCTCAATCATGTCATCAGTCTTTTGAGATGAGGGAAGTTTGTTAGTGTGTGACTCAGCTCAAGTCGGCCCAACTACACACCTGAAATGTACACAAGGGCGTGCAACTATTTTGTGCATCATTGACGGTAAAATTGTTCATACTGACTTTGAATGCTGATATTTCTTAATGTTTATGCCACTATTCTTTGATGTAAGAATATGTAAGAATCAGAAATTGCTTGTTAACAGTGACACCTGTGGCCGCCAAATCAACGACAGTCAGCGTCCTGTTGCTCGCGCTTGTGCTCGTACTATGTAGACGCGAGCGACTGAACGTGATTGACAGCTAAAACCACAATATCACTGTATATTTCACATACTTGGCAGTTATGTTAGCTTACCTGTCCAATAGGAATTTTGGGGTCCGTTTTGATATCCATTGGATTTTCCTGGAAAAAAAAACGTCCCGCATCCTTCAAATTAAAAGCAATCTGCAGGCTGATAGAGTAAACCCAGAAGGTCGCGGAAGGTCTCATTTTTTAGGTTTGGTTACAGCCTGTTCACACATTGGCAATAAAAAAACATGTAAAAAACTTACATACAGTCCCTTTAAATGGGAAAATACTTTGAATTTAGACCATCGTAGGATACAAATGAAGGAAAACTAGTCCAATTTACACGCAATGTTTGATTTCTATGCTTTTCTGGCTTTTCCCCATACGTTTGTGTAATCCGACATCTCTACTGGTTAGCATATGTTGGTTATGCTCGCTTTGATGAGAATCTTTTGAGTGTTTTTTACTCAGATTGTTGCAAATTTAGTCATGAATATTCAATTTTGTGGAAAAATACTTCAGATTTGAAGCCAAGGGGCTTTACGTTTATATTGTTCGTCTCTTTCACCTGCACACACACAATCAGTGGTTAACCACAGCTTTTGTTATATCTACTGTTGCTTTCACTGTCTCAGTATGTTCCCGAGCAACTGTTTGTATCATCTGTTAACTTTCCAGCTTTAAACTCCAGCAGTTCGGCCTTAGACCTGGACTGTGGAGCCACCTCAGCCCCCTCCTTTACTCCTCTGTTAACTGTACCTCCTTCCCCTCTCCCTCCCTTACCTGTTTTTTTCCTCCACATCCCTGCATGATTTCTTGATTTCATCCTTCTCTCTTGACCTGCTTTGTGTGTGTGTGTTTTTGTTTCGGCAGCAGTGGGAGGTCTCCGGACAGAACAGAATCTTAATTTCAACTCCCTCCCTAAGTTTGTAAGAGCTTATCCCTCCACGCCGGAGACCTCCCTGGGCTGCTGAGCGAGCGAGCGAGGAGGGGAAAGGATGGAGGACGTGGTGGTAGGATGGGTGTTGTTGGGGGGAGGCGGTGGGGTCTCGTGGCTCCGCACAATCAGAGCGGTGCCTGGTTTTAATGAGGAGCCTGTTTGTTAAATCCACTCAGGGAGGCTGTGCAAGTGCTTAGCATTTGCTCTCTAATTAGGAAAGCTAAACAGTCCCTATTGCTGAGGATCAACCATTAGGGGGGGAGAAGGGGCGCTCGGCGCGGCTGTGCACCGGGTGCAGATTGCTGGGAGGAAGAAAGAAAGAAAGAAAGAAAACAATCAAATGAGTTATTGTCATTGCAAACAATAGGCTCAAATTTTTTTGGGAAGAATCGATTTAAGCAGCGATGATGGAGAAGCCAATCACACGGCGTGCCAGCAGGTATGTGAGGGTGAACTCATCAAGCATGGTCATTACAAGGAGTCCACCTAGTGGTCTTTAACAGAATTGCAGCAAAAAAACACTTTATTTGTCTAAATAGCTGCAACGGCGAAGGTGTTGACCATCCCATCATCGTCATTATATGCAATTTGCTAAACCGTGCGGTCGCAGCCATCAACTGCTATCAAGTGAAGACCACCTCTCCTAAGTGTGTGTGGGCGGAAAAACATGTTTCCCATCCCTGAGTGCGGCGCCGGGGAGAGCCACGCTGAGCATGTTGACAGGGAAAACAACAGCATTCTGCCACAGCTCCTTTTCATCCGCACAATAAATGCCTCCCTGATTACCCCCCTTCCCCGTCACGCACGCCGCTGTTAAAGTGCAAGAAGAGACGAGCGCTTTTTAGATTAAGACCCTGATCAAATTTTCATAACTCAATTTCAGGGAGAGAGGGATTGCTGTGGGATGTAAAAGTGTGTGTTTGTGTGTGTGTGTATGTGTGTGTGTGTGTGTGTGTGTGTGTTGCCTGTAATCAGCTTTCTTTGTCTGCATCCATTTCTCTTTGAGTGAAACTGTGTCATTGATGATAGCGTTCGTGTGGGCGCCGGCTTTCAAATAGTCGCACCGACTTCATAAAGCCGAAGATGATAATTTAGTTGTGGTATTAAAGTTGCCGACAATTACTGCTGCAGTGGTAATTTCCAATGTTTAAAAAGCTGGTCTTCTTCAATAGCAAACTTTATTACATTTTGTCAAAAACAACATATTTCCGTGGATGTGGAAGCGTTAAACACGAGGCCGATATTTGCATAGGTCATGAATAAACCAGTGTTTTCAGTACATTTCAGAATATACCACTTGTTGAGCTTGGAAATAGTAGTTAGAAGTTCTTAGCACACTTACTGGAATTTTTCTGGAGCTTTCAACCATACTTCCTGGCCCTCATTACCACTAAATATTTTGGTCACATAGGCTACATGTCTTATGATAACAATCGGAACCGAATTTCCAGTAAGTGGCCCCTTTGTTAAGATTCGTGGCCTCTTTTACAAACATTTATCACATGGCTTTGTTGAATACTCAATTCTGATTGGTCAATTAAGGCATTCTGCAGTCTGTCATATCTTTATAGCAGACCGCTGCTATGTTTGACAGACTGTTGCTATGGACGCATTTCTGATGTCGAACCCTGGTTCCATTAAATAGGCATTAAGCGCCATAGATGTGGGCCAGTAGCGGCCTGCTATACGCAATATTAGGTAAACACAGAGCTTTCTCCCAGGAGACCGAGGTTTGCATCCCGTGTCAAACCAACGACGGGTAGTTGTGTTTGTGTTCACAAGCGTTCGGTTTCATTTTCACTTTTGAAACGTAGTTCCCTTACTCTTAACCAAGTGGTTTTGTTGCCTAAACCCAAAGAAGTTGTAGTTTTGTTTCCTAAACCTGAATAAGTTGTAGTTTTGTTGCTTAAACCTGAAGTAGTTGTAGTTTTGTTGCCTAAACCTAAAGAAGCTGTTATGTTTGTGTTCAAAACGTAACGTTTCATTATCATTCAAACAAGTCATGTTGCTTTTAAGTTTCACTTTCAATTTTACAATTTAGCAAGCCCCTACTGACCCACATCCATGGTGCTTACAGTGACAGATAACGCACCTTCTAATGGCCTGATAACAGTCGAATCGGGTGCACCCCCAGTGTTGTAATCTTTCTTACAAACACTGCCAAAAAGTGCTCACTTAACATTTCCAATGATTAGTTGTGATAAAAAAACTCAAAATGTGCATGTTACAGTACATAAAGGACATGTGCTTGATACCAGAAACACCCACGCTGGCAGTTTCATCCTTGCAGTGCAGTCTATTTAAACAGCAATCACCTCAAGCACTGCACATTACCCTTTAACGTGTAATCGTATTAATGTGTGTGTGCTGATGTGCATTTACAGTCCATAGGCTTCTCCTTTCGATCTATAAACGGGATCAGATCCAAAAGGATTCACAGGTTTCTCAGTGCACCGCTCAGTGTTTGCTTGTCATGTAACTCATGTACGCCGCCCGTGTCTCTTTCCCACGATAGCAATAATACAGTGAGGGTATCACCCTGTCATGTGCTCCCTTCTTCTCTATTACTTTCGCTCATCCTCTCTATTTCTCTCCTCCTTGTCTCCCCTCTCCTTCTGCTGCTTCAGGTTGTATCAACGCGTCTGTCACCTCTCTTTCTTTCTCTTCCCTCCCTCCCTCTTCCCAGACAGTCAACTGGTATGGCGACACCAGACTGCGTGTATTTTTAGCGCCCGCCACAGATGGGGCCGTGGCAGCATGTCAGAGACCAGAATGTTCTTTATCTCAGCTGTCAGGCCGTTCCCCGGGACCAAAATGGAGCCTGTCCACTTCTGAAGGGGGGGGGGGAGCTTTTTCTCCCCCTTTTCTTCCAGTTGTTTTAATTGTGTCTTTTTGGCACGGCTAAATAACTGTTGAGGGTGCAAATGGAAAGGAGGCGAAAGGAAATGCTGCGTCAGCTCCTCTGTGGGAGCTGCATCCAAACCTATGATCAAGCTGAGGTGAAATTGCAGGCCGGGGCCTCGGCAGAAATATAAGATTTCTCTCCAAAGCGAGCTCGCTGAAAGGACCACATTACCAGGCGAGTCATAAAAAGATACATTTCGTAGCGGGAAGAAGATGCAGTTTTTGTTTATGTGTTGAAATAACAGGCTCTGTCCGATGCCGTGACCAACCCATGGGCAAGAGTGCACCTCTACGCTCAAGATGCCCTCTGGTAAAACACTGAACATGCACAGCTAGGGAGTATCCATTTGATTCCCTAACAACCAAAGTGTCAGACCAGGAAGCAGGCCTCTCTGACTCTGAAGAGGGAGCGAGTAGAAAAACACGCTGCAGGCTACGACTGGGGGTCAAGTGGTCGGCTTTTGTGCATCACAGTTTGGGAGTCTGCTGAGACTCTCCTCTGGCAGCGCTCGCACACTCGAGCAGCAAAACCGGCGGTCCACGTGAATATCAAGGAGGGGTGGGAGGAAGACGGGAGGGGATGCTGACAGAGAGGTGGTGGGTGGGTGGGAGAGGCAGAGAGGGGAGATAGTCTGTGGGGGCAAAGATGTCAGAAATGATGTGAAGTTCGGTTTGTCAGGCTGTCAGATTGTGTTCAGCAGGTGTGTGTGAAGTTGTAAGTGACTTTTCTTTGCTAGTATATCTCCATTACCATGACAAAAACACACTATTAATTTAGAATTGTTTCTATGGCTCTAGTTCACACTTACTGCTCACATTGTGGATTTTAAAGGAACAGTGTGCAGCATTTAGGGGGATCTATTGGCAGAAGGGGAATATAATATTAATAAGGATGTTTTCTTCAGTTTATAATCAACTTAAAATAAGAATAGTGGCATTTTCGTTAGCTTAGAAAGAGTTGTTTATGTCTACATAAGGAGCGGGTTCTCTTCAAGTCCGCCATGTTTCTACGGTAGCCCAGAACGGACAAACCAAAAAATTTTTCGCATCAGCCACCGTAATCTTCCTACACACTTGGCACACGGGAGCAATTTCAGTTGGTTGCAATCTGCAACCACGTTGCTAGATGCTGTCAAATCCTACACACTGCACCTTTAAAGTATGGCGGCATTAGTTCATATTTCTCTCATCAATAAATCTCATGAAAAGACAAAAAACAACAACGCATTTGTCCGTCTCTCAAGCCCATCAGTTCCTATTAAACTCAAAATCTTTAAAAAAGACTTGTAAATATAGTTTTTTTTAATAGAACAGCTAAGCACTGTAGTTTTTCGCAAATGTTACTAAAACAGGAGTAAATAGTGCATTTGTTGGGGACTATTTTAAGCCGTGGAATGATACACATTTGGTATACTAGTGAGTATACAGCAGGAGGGCGACATATGTGAGAACCTTAGTCATTGCGAGCATGTTTAGCATTTAGCTCAAAACACTGTTGTGCCTAAATACGGTCTCACAGAGCCGCTAGCGTGGCTGTAGACTCTTATGGTTTGGCGTTTTTGGCCGCTTGTCTTTTGCATAAAGTTGAGGTCTAAGCTTTATGTAAATCAGGGCGTCCGGCGCAACTCGCCGTCTCTGGAAACTCCCAAAAAAGGTTCTTGGAGGTCTATGGAACAGAGGAATAAGCAGGCTTTGGCTATATAGACAATACTTGTTAGTAGGATCGGTTTGTTGATGGTTTTGGTGTTTTTATTTGCTGACAATAAGAGACAAGAATAAAGTGAAAGTGTATGATGGTGGTCTGAGCTTGGTTGTTGTCCTGTGCTAAGAACAAATGATGATCAATACCTCCACTAATTAATATTTGCTCTCTCCATGAAGGTGGTTTTCCCAGCGGCGCAGTGGGATGGAGATTCAGGTCAATAATGTGTCTTTCAACGAGGAGCTCTAATCAAGCCCGAAGGTCTCCTTCTGAATCGGGTTGCATTTCGGAGCCTCATTTCCATTCGCCGTCCCTCAAGGCAAGGTAAAACAGTCCCGAGGTATACATGAGCAAAGGCTCCGTACTTTGTGCCGCATGACTAGTTTTCACCCGCGGCCCGGTCAATTGATATGGAAATGACGGGCGGGCCAAGTACTTCTAACTGGAGGGAAATAATGGAGCATAGACACAAAAAAAAAGCAGAGAGGTAAACAAAAAAATGACAGTGATGACTGTTGCAAATCTAAGTCAATGTAACTGTCAGCTTCATTTGCGCTTTTCAAAGACAAGGTTACACAAGTCATCAAGACGGGGAGCCAGAAAACGATTCATATACGCAACTCAATATTTAAAGTGTTCAAGGTTTGGAAAACTTGGAGTAAGCAAAAACTGTTTTTAAATAGGCTGTGAAATGTAAAAAATATAAGACTTAAATGATTAATATTGTTTCTCAAGCTTTCATCCATTAAATCACAAAGGATTTGCATGCCTGTACTCTTGTGGGAACCTATTGAAGTGAGACTAAAATCTTCGGTCCATAGCAGAGTTTAATTAGGACTCTGTTTTGATGATTTTTTACTAAGTCTGGAGCAGAAAGAGAGATTCAAGATGAAACATGGGAAGAAGGGGAAGCGATTGAGGCATATTAAACAAAGAGAGAACAGTAATCACAGCCCTTCAGAGGACGCATCCCATTGCACTCTCCGCTCTTTTGAATGTGCGACGTCTTGCTGCCACAACAATGTAGTCTTTCTCTCCATTGTGCCGTTTCGCAGGGCTGAACATTCAAAGGGGAGATTACAGGGCTGGTGCCGCTTCCATCTCGGCAATAAGTAAGAAATGTGGAACACCAGCAGTGAGACTTGGCAATCAATAGCAGCCCCATGTTCTGACTGTCTGTGACTACAGTAATTATCATCACCGTCCACAGGAATGACATGTTATTTGGGCTTCGCAAGCGAGTCAAGAGCAGATTGACGTGATGTGTCCATGGCACCAGCGTGAGCAAAATGTTTTATTAAATGTGTTATTTGTTTAGAAGTCATTATAATGCTATTGGTTGTCATAAATGACATCAGTCACTAGAACACAGATCTGAATGGGAGACACTAGAGGTGAATAAGGTAAAACAATTCAGTTTGGATAAAGTTTTCAGCAATACAATGTTGTGTAAATCAGGCTATGAATGATATATGAATAAACCCCTCTGTAAAACCTTCAGAATATAAATAGGAATGAAGCTGTTAAGTTTGGTGTATGTAAGTGATACTGAAGTGGAGATTTCTGTATTGATGTATGTTGCAAGATTTCATACATTTTGCAAGATACTACAGGTGAATAGAGTAAAAAAAATTATTAAAAGATATCACCATGAAACTTCCCCAGTTGATTACTGACATTAAGACAATTGTTTTTTGCATTACAAGTTTTCTGAAATGATATGTTTAAATTTGCAAATTGGACATTATCTTATTAAATATGCACTCATTTTCATACATTTCCAGAACAGAAATCTAAACATTGGGGAAAATGTTTGTTTCATTTTATTGATATATTAGAGTCAAAGGTTTTTACTGAGGGAGTTTTGGATATCTGTTTTTATCACTCAATAAATCAGAGAATACTGTCAACAGCCATTTCAAAACATCAATTTTCGCCATGTTTTTAGGAATAAAATGTTCTATAAATCAGGCTATGATTAATATATGAACAAACCCCTCTGTAAGTGCTACTGACATTTCTGTATTGACATATATTGCAAAATGTCATATAGTTTGCAAGACTCTACCAATGAATAGGGTAAAAAATGGAAATTAATATATCACCTTGAAACATCCCCAGTTGATTACTTATATTAAGACATTTTTTTTGTAATACAAAAATGTTATGTTTAAATATGCAATTGAATCATTATCTTATTAAATATGCACTCATTTTCATACATTTAGAGAACTGAAATCTGATAACTGGATAAAGCCAGGTTCAAAATACTTGTTTTATTTTGCTGACACATTAGAGTCAAAGGTTTTTACAGAGAGAAGTTTAGATATCTCTTTTTATCACTCCAGATAAAATGTCCGTATTGATATGTATTGCAAACTTTCATACATTTTGCAAGTCTCTACAGGTGAATAGGGTAAAAAATTTAACTAATAGATATCAGCGTGATACTTCTCCGGTTGATTACTTACATTTAGACAATTATTTTTTGAAGTTTTCTGAAAAGTTTAAATATGCAAATGAGGCATTATCTAATGCTATTTTTTGCGGAACTTAGGAGAAATCTACAGACACAAATAGACAAAGTAGTAAAATAAACACCCAAATGTGTATTTTGGATGCTTTCTTTCCACTAGTCTGAAAGAAAACATGTCATGGAAGCAAAATAGCCCAAATCTCAAAATTGATCAGTGCATGAAAAACGATGTTTTTGCCTTTAGTGTCTCGCCTTAAAGTTACAAAAAGATAAAAGTACAAAAAGTACAAGTGCAGCATCCATTATAGGAAACATGACAAATCCAGTTCTTCATTTAGACCAAAAGGCTCAACTGTGTTCAGAGCATTAATCCAAGATGTCTGTCTGCAGACAGTTAATAATGCCACCACCTCTAAGAGAGGGGGAAATATTTTCTGTTCCCCAGAACTTTAATGACGCTACAGAGCCACGTTTATCCTCCGTATCATGTCGAGCTATAGCATAATCCATGGTCTGTATTCAGATGTGAGAATCTTTAAAGCTCTTTTCCAACATAAAACCAGACCACATGGACATTTCAGCATGTAGACAACATGTGTGCTGCTGCAGTTTCTGCGTGCACAGTGGGCCACAGTGGAAAAAACGCCCGATTGATTATGCAACCTTTGGAAACATTCATGTTGATGGGCTAATGTCTGAGATTAGACACCTCCAGGGGGAACATTGTGTACTGAAGTCAGCTATTGTTGCAGGTCGAAGTCTAATCTGTTTGCATACAACACCTCCGTGTCCCTAAATAGACACACAAGGGCAGAGATCACCATTTGATTTTATCTAGGATTTGTCAAACAGGGGCTCTCCAGCTCTTCTTTCTCATCTCTGCCTCTTACTGTGTTATTGTTTCATTTGTTTGTAAGATTGAAAGTGTGTCATTGAGTGACAACTTAGCACAGTTGAAAAATATAATTACTGGGAAAAGCAAGAAGGCCTTTGTGCTTTTCCGTTATGCTTTTCCTCCAAAAAAAATATATTGTGTGCTATGTTTATAGTCTCTGGCATGTTAGTTACTCTGCGAAATATAGTTTTACATTAAAAACATACACTCCATAAAGGTCTTATGCATGTTTTGAAGAGGGAATCTGGGGCTCCTTACTGTATTTCCTTAAATTGGTAGGTAAAGAAATGATATTGCCACTCAGATTTGCAGATTTTAAGGAATCACTGACATTGTGAGTTTATTGTTGACCTTGAAATAGTTGTTTGACAAGATAATAACAAAAAGTCAAGGTCAATTTACTTGCTTTTTCCAGGGCTTTCAGACAGTAAGTGGCCCTTTTGAAGCTCCACTTTTAGGTCAGCATAGATGAGAAATATTAAAAGCAAAATGGATGATAGTACAACAGCTGCACATGTCAACAAACCATCCATCTTTTCTTTTTAATTTCTCACTTTAGTATTAATTCTTAGTACTTTGCTTTACCATTTTTTTTCTGGTGGGGATGGTTGATTATTTTTAATTAGATTTATTTATTTACATTTTTTGTCTTTATTTTGTGTCTTTGTTATTCATGCATTTATTAATCATGTACTTAGAATATGCAGTTTGTGTAGTTTGCAAAGGCATTATTATTTTACAGGTTGTTGCAGTCAACTTGGCTAAATATGAGCATATAGAGCTGCACAATTTTATACATATAAAATGTTATATTATGCAACATAATTTTTGTTGCACCAGCATGTTTTCTTAAATGTAGTTGCACTTGAAAGTTGAAAGAGTTGAAAGGGCTACATTTTATGTAGACAAATATCTTTTAAAAAAATAATACATCCACAGAGCTTTTAGAAAGGTGCTTAATAAAAGTATGGCTTTTCCTGAAAAGGTTATTATGATTGTGAATTAATCATTTTGCAATCAGATTATTGAATGCTCCTTAGATTTTATATTTCTTATGGACTTTTATCCTTTTACCATCACAGATCCTTTTAGACTTTATTAGACTGATCCTTCTGTTGTTCTTGTTCAGTCTGTTTATTAGTTAGTCTAATTTACATCAGTAATTGTTTTGGGCCCTGTTTTATTAGCTTACATATATTGTTGTTGTTGTTGTGTGTCACTATGTTTTATCAATTTTTTTTTTATGTGCAAGCTGCTACAAACCAATTGCCCCTAGAGGGATTAATACAGTTGTTTTAATTGGAATGAATTGATATATTTAATAAATATTTGTCTTTTTTCAACCATTCTTGAGGCACAAGTCCAAAAAATAAAGTCTTGCACTCCAGGGGAATATGACTAGTATTAATTCTTAGTACTTTGCTTTACCATTTTTTCTGGTGGGGATGGTTTATTATTTCTAATTTAATTTATTTATTTACATTTTTTGTCTTTATTTTGTGTCTTTGTTATTCATGCCTTTGTTATTCATGTACTTAGAATATGCAGTTTATGTAGTTTGCAAAGGCATTATTATTTTACAGGTTTATAATTTATATTTTTTATTATTAATTTATTTATTTACATTTTCTGTCTTTATTTTGTGTTATTTTGTTCATCATGTTCAGAGGATTTTGTCCACTAGGAATTTCTCCTTTATTTCCATGAGGTGCAGTACCGCCTCCGCAGCAGCAGGTGTCAGCAGCAGCAGCGCGCCAGCTACCGCTACAACCCCCCCCTCAGCATCATACAAAAGAAGAAGATTCAACATCAACAGTGCAGGACCGAGGTAACGGTACATCACAATGTTTTCTCCCTGATTTTATTCTCTAACGCATCAACTTAACGACAAACGATATATTTCTAATATGTAATGTGTTAAATATTGTATGTTATATTGTGCTATTACGACACTAAGTTGCCACTAGCGACCGTTAGCCGTTAGCTGTAGCTTTAGCAGCTAAGCTAACTAGCTAAGCTAAGCTGTCATTATGTTGTGCGTGTGTGGGTGTAATGTAGCTCTGCTAGAGAGCTTTACTGCGCTTTATTCTCTCTTATAAAGACCGATAGCTCACTATCTTTAACCTCACTCGCTTCTCCAGTCTCCTGATCCTCATATGCCCTCATCATCTCTCATCATCTCTGCAGATAATCCCTCATTTTCTGGCCCAGATATCTTTAGCAGAGCAGCAGTGACCCGAGCTGTGTGAAAAGATGGACACAAGAGCCTGGAGGAATCCATATCATGACTATGATGGGAACCCAGCGTCCACACAGGCGTTGTTTGACTGCCAGGGGAAGGTAAAATGTATACTATGTGTGTGTGCATGTGATTGCAGTATTCCTCCATCATTCCTCCATCATTTAACATTTTTTTTCTGTCCTTTTCCCTTTCAGCTCACAGCAGAGTTTGCCCAGAGGCTGAGCAGCAAGATCAGCGAGCTGTTGGCTGTCATGGAAAACGGGCTGAAGTCTGCTGACCCAAGAGATTGCACCAGTTACACCGGCTGGGCAGGTGATGACACCATTAACACATCTTGTTACAAAGTGGCAGAATATGCCCTGATTGCATTCATGTGGACTGTATTTCCCATGTAATGTTGAGAAATAAGGCTGCACACATATCATTGTGATGCTCATTGCTGACACCTTTTTTCCCTTCTTATATTGAGAAAATGATTTTGTGTATAATAATGCTAGGGCTGTCAATCGATTTTAATATTTAATCATTAATCGCAGGATTATCCATAGTTAATCGTGATTAAATACAGATTTTTTATCCGTTCAAAATGTACCTTAAAGGGGGATTTGTCAAGTATTTAATACTCTTGTCAACATGGGAGTGGGCAAAGATGCTGCTTTATGCAAATGTATGCATATATTTATTATTGGAAATCAATTAACATCACAAAACAATGACAAATATTGTCCAGAAACCCTCAGGTACTGCATTTAGCAAAAAAAAATATGTTCAAATCATAACGCAAAGAGAGGAAAACATGCACATTCTCAAACTTGTTTGTGGTGCTGGGAATAGATCCCCACCGATATGTGCTTTTTAAAAAAAATGACTTGCTCCCGCGCACACTTTTCTCTGCTTTATTAGTCAATGTTTCAGTCAACAAGGACCTTCATCAGGACATTAAGAAGATAAAATGGTGATGTGTGTTCTTTTAAACACCACTAAATCAATGTGATTGGATGATTGGAAGTGTCTGCCATCCCTATTGGTTGAGGAAGTGACATCATCACATATCCAGTGCACCATGAAAAAAACAGGAAGAGAAGAGAAGAAAAATACATGTCAAACAAAGAACATCAACCATACATCACTATTGAAGGAAAACACTAATAATCTTACCATAAATGATCACATGGCACATGATCATAAGTATATAAAGTCACACATTAAAAACACTGCTTGGTTAATTTACTAATAGCAACTCAAACAACAAGATTAAAATGCCAAGCCATCATCATCATTACAATTAAGTAGAAGTTCTATAATTTACAGACACACATTCAAATCTAATTCATCATTGAGCCCAAAGTGGGTCCCAGAAGTTTGGAGCTCTGTTATCCAAAAGGCTTCTTGTTTATCGCAGCTTAATCACAAAATTTTTTATCCGTTCAAAATGTACCTTAAAGGGGAATTTGTCAAGTATTTAATACTGTTTTCAACATGGGAGTGGGCAAATATGCTGCTTTATGCAAATGTGGTGTAAATATATTTATTATTGGAAATCAATTAACAACATAAAACAATGACAAATATTGTCCAGAAACCCTCACAGGTACTGCAATTAGCATAAAAAATATGATCAAATCATAACTCAAGCCAACAGGCAACAACAGCTGTCAGTGTGTCAGTGTGCTGACTTGACTATGACTTGCCCCAAACTGCATGTGATTATCATAAAGTGGGCATGTCTGTAAAGGGGAGACTCGTGGGTATCTTGAGGTCAGAGATCAAGGGACCCCTTTGAAAATGGCCATGCCAGTTTTTCCTCTCCACAATTTAGCGCAAGTTTGGAGTGTTATTTAACCTCCTTCTTGACAAGCTAGTATCTTTAGGTTTTTCTCTTCATATGATACCGGTATCTTCACTCTAGCTTTAAGACTGAGCCCGCCACAACCTGAACATCACAAGTTGCGTTAAAGAAATTAGTGGCGTAATTTGCGTTATTATTGCGCTAACTGTGACAGCTCTAGTTAATGGTAAGATTTTTCTTCACAGTGAACAAACTGAGGGTCGTACTCAACATTAGAAAACATGATTCACTGAGGCGTCTGAAACTTTTCCATTTAGTTAAAAGGTTACTGTTTCTGCAGTTGAAGAGATTAGATATACAAGTTATTTTAGTTTACAACAGTTTTAATCTATTAGTTTCCAACTATCTAATTAATGGCCAACTATTTTGATAATCGGTTTGAGTAATTGTTTAAGAAAAAAAAAGTCTAAATTCTCTAATTGCAGCTTCTTAAATGTGAATATTTTCTGTTTTTTTACTCCTCTATGACAGTAAACTGAATATCTTTGAGTTGTGGACAAAACAAGACATTTGAGGACGTCGTGTTGGGCTTTGGGAAACACTGATGCACATTTTTAACCATTTTCTGACATTTTATAGACCAAACAACTAATCGATTAATCGATAAAATAATCAACAGATTAATCGACAATGAAAATAATTGTAAGTACTAAAAGCTACTGATAATATTCATCGTTCACCTCCCTCAATTGAACGTTGGATCTTTTTTTTTTTTTTTTTTACATTTTCAGCCCAAATTGGCTTATTCGTATGCCTTTTTTTTGTCCGACCAAACAGTCAAAAACCCAAATATTTAGTTCTTATTTATTTTAGTATTTAGTTTATAATCATAGATGACTAATAAATCCAGAAAATAGTCAAATTTAAGGAGCAGGAACCAGATAAATTTGGGCATTTTGCTTAAGAAAGTATAGAAATGATTAATCAGTAATCAAGATACTTTAATTTTCTTTTAACTGATGAAAAAACGTATTGTTTCAGCTCTGCTTTGATTTTACAACATTTCAGTTTCAGTCAATATGCTTTCATTCTTCAGTGTTGTGCACGTATTCTAAAAGTAGATTATTCTGTAGGATACCAGATGTGCAGCCTTTCTTCAGTTACGGTTTGAAACGGGACACATTTCTTGGTTTGTTTGCAACGATAGCATAACATGTATCCGTCTGCTCCACAGGCATCGCTCTGCTCTACCTGCATCTCCACAACGTGTTCAGGGACTCCTCCTTACTCCAGAGAGCTCTAGAATACGTCAGCCGCAGTCTGAAGTCTTTGACCCGACGCCACGACGTCACCTTCCTGTGCGGGGATGCAGGGCCCCTGGCTGTCGCTGCTGTGGTCTACCATCGCCTGCAGAGGGTGCAGGAGACCGACGAGTGCATCAACAGGTCAGTGTAGAACAAATAGATATGCCTAACAGGTATTTGTTTAGATATTAGGTTTCTCAGATATGTAATTTCCTACTTTTTCCTTTCTTGCTTCTCATGTTCCATATTACAGGCTTGTGATTAATTGATCCGGATCAAATCTTATGTCACATTCAAGAATGATTTTTTTGTAGATTCCTGCTAGGGATGTTCATAATTAACCGTTAACCGACATTAAGCATTTTAACTGATTAACGCTATCGGTTAAAACAGTTAAAAGAAATATTTATAATCAATTAAAAAGCTTTAAGGAGAAGAGCTGGTCAACCTCAAGAGCCCACCTTAAGAGGCGGAGCCGGAGTTGCAGGATACAGGAAGTCGGCTCCGGTCTATGGCTCGCTCGGGGCTCGCTTGAGCGGAGGAGCAGTGGTTTTGTAGCATTTATTCAGCAACAAATAAACTGTGCACACACTGTTACACTTACGTTCACAGCTATAACGTCACCAACAACCCCACACTTACCACCACCGCCACACACATGGACACTCTTTATAGTTACGTCGCACTGACAGACTGTATGTGTATGGCGGCGACGGCGGCATCGAGCAAGAAGCCTCAGGCAATGCTAGAGCTGCTAACGTAGCACAAATATACACACACTGTTTATCTGGCAATCGCTATCGTTAATCCAGGTAGACAGAGTGTCGCTACGCCGGGCAGACACACAGCGTCATGTATGGAAAAACCCTACAAGACACAGGAACTTGGCTTGTGTCTTGAGGAGTTGTGGCATTTATTCACCGACAGCCTAAACGTGTACACACACTACGCTGCTACGCTCACAGCTTTACGGTTATCTTCATACTCGATGTCAGTCTGTCACACACGCTCCCTCACTCTATCTCTCTCGCTCTCTCTACCACACGCCGACACTCGCTAACGTTAAGCACACAACCTATGCATTGAGTTTTTCCTTAAAGAAGTTTGCTGCATCTCAAAAACACATAATTCCCTGATGCTTTGGGTCAGGTTGTGATCACATTTATTTTACTATTAATTGTACACAGTAATAGGTCATTGTGGATAGTTAATTGATGCAATAGTCGGTCACGACAAACGTCGTCCTGATTCCCGAATTCTGTGCTTCTCTCCCAGACTGCTGCAGTTTCACCAGAATGTGGTGAAAGGTGCAGGCGGGCTGCCTGACGAGCTGCTCTACGGGCGGATGGGTTACCTCTACTCCCTCGTCTTCATCAACCAGCAGCTCGGGCAGGACAGGATCCCACTGCAGTACATCCAGCAGGTGGGTCAGAAGTGACAAAACACTGCACTTCCAAGCACTGTGACAGAAGGATGTTTTTATCCAGGACAGGCTGACTGATCATCCATGACTTCTTAGTCAGTCCAGAGATCTCATACAGTAACCAAAGAGGAACCTAATGGGGATAAAAGAGTTGGGAAATACTAAAGAAAAAGGGGGGGGATGCATGAACTTCATATGAAAAAATTGAATTAACTGAAATAACACTATTATTAGATTTTCAGGTTCTAATCCTGCTTCTCTAACTTCTCGGTTGCTGCCCCCAGCAATCTTGATTAAGGGCCAATTTGCTCGTTCTTGCACATATTGATGTCCAATCGCTCTAATTCATCTCCATTGATCTCTTTCTATTGTACAGATTAGGTGTGTTTGTGAGGCGGGATGTGTTATTTCCCCCCTTAGATCAGTGAGGCCGTGCTGGTGTCGGGCGAACACCTCAGCAGGAAGTTCAGGGTGCAGAACCACAGCCCTCTGATGTACGAGTGGTACCAGGAGCAGTACGTCGGCGCCGCCCACGGCCTGGCGGGCATCTACTACTACCTCATGCAGGTAAAACACTGCATACCCAAAAGTCTCCCCTTACAGACATTTCCATTTTATGATAATCACGTACAGTTTTGGTTATGATTTGAGCATATTTTTTATGCTGAATGCAGTACCTGTGAGGGTTTCTGGACAATATCTGTCATTGTTTTGTGTTGTTAATTGATTTCCAATAATAAATATATACATACAAGAGTATTAAATACTTGACAAATCTCCCTTTAAGGTATATTTTGAACAGATAAAAAATGTGTGATTCATTTGCGATTAATCACGATTAAATATTTAATCTGTTGACAGCCCTATTATTTATTTATTTATTTATTTATTTATTTATTTATTTACTTATTTACTTATATTGCTTCTGCATGGCTGGATAAATCTTGGAAGGAGCAACATTTTGTTTAATATCTCTGCCCTCCCAATAACTTTCATTATTGATTAATCTGACAATTATTTCAATAATGATTTGATTTATTGTTGAACCTGTAAAACATCAAAAGGCAGCAATTACATCATCACTCATCATCAGTATGCATTAGTCATGGGTTGTTGCAGTTTAAGGTTCTGCATAGGTTACGTTTATCTGTGTGTAAGCTGGCCAAACTGACCCCATTGGATCCCCATGGAACAGGTATATTTATTTATTTATGTGTCACACAGTTATTGTTTGACTGCGTTGTCTGGTGTAGCCCTGCAGGAGAGACTGTAGCATTCTCTACCTTACTAGATAAACATCTGGTACTTAAGCCGTGAACACACCGCACGCATGCAGCTTAAATACACGCCCGAGGCTCTACCCAGAAGCATTATAAGGTCTGGCAACCGTTTCTGTCCTATTTTGGAGATTGAGTTCCCTTGAATTAACACAATGTAGCTATCTTTTTTATATTTATATATGTAATTAATTTTTTTTTTCAGCATTTGCATTTTTAAAATGTATTTATTTATTTATTTATTAAGCGTAAATTTACTGTATTGAAGTGGAATATCACTTATAGTTTGTAATACTTAACAATAGTCAGCTTTTATGTTTCTATCCTTATCTTATTTTGGCGTATTGAATACTTTGTCATTGTGCAATATATGTGAAAATCAATAACAAATGTTTAAATACTAATAATAAAATGTCAAAATGCCTATCGGAGGTTGCCTGGATGACATTGTTAAATGTTGTACAACCAACATTACAAAAGTTAAAGATATTGAAATAACGTTATAAAACAAATAAAATAAGCAATTGAGAAGACAGAACCAGTGAATATTTGGCATTTTTTGCTTGATAAAGCACTAAAATTGTTGTTGATAAATTGATTAAATGACAAATCCACTAAAGAAGTAATGTTTCCCTAGCCCAGTGTGATAAAATATTGCTTATTTATTACATTTTTTAGTCCCGCCAGTCTCTTTTATGTTGATTTTTACAAGCACTCTGCTGCAGTTGATCCATCTATCGCCATCTGTCACTTCTTAATCATCAGTAAACGTGGTCCGATCTCTCCCTCACAGCCGGGCTTCGTCTGCGTGGAGGAGTACGTACACAGGCTGGTGAAGCCCAGTGTCGACCACGTCTGCCGCCTCAAGTTCCCCACGGGAAACTACCCTCCATGCATCGGGGACGACCGAGACCTGCTGGTGCACTGGTGCCACGGATCCCCCGGGGTGGTCTACATGCTGCTGCAGGCGTACAGGGTAAACACGAGTGATGCGTTCACTTTATACAAAAGGTCATTCATGGAGTCCAGTCGTTTAGAGAATAAGAGGAGAGTCACGGGGCCGAAGTTTAGTTCATTTCTGTTTTAATTTCAGCAGATTTAGTGATTGCCTCCACGACTTTCCTTTCTTTATATTTCAAAATAACCCTTGTCCCAGGCCTTCGGAGTGCCCCAGTACCTGGAGGACGCCCTGCAGTGCGGAGAGGTGGTGTGGCATTGCGGCTTGCTGAAGAAGGGCTACGGGCTGTGTCACGGCGCGGCGGGGAACGCCTACACCTTCCTGGCCCTCTACCGGCTAACGCAGGACCCCAAGCACCTCTACAGAGCCTGCATGGTGAGAGAGCACATGAAAGAGACTTTATGATGTAAATCAGTGCACATCATTCACACGGCGCCGCAGCCGCTTGAGTGATCAAACAAGTGCACATATTAATTGTGACACTCCAGTGGATCTTAATTAGTGCCCATATACTTAATTAATGCCTTTTGACTGAGAGGAATTATGATTGGGAGACGGGAGTTGTTTTCTTATGGGATTTAGGTAGAAATTAAGTTTCTTTTTTTTAGCACTAAATCTGTTTTATGCCACAAACATACATCAGATTGGCTTATATGGGTGCTTCGCAAAGGCCACGCCCCCTTTTGGGGGATGGAAAACTGATCATCCAATAGACTTCAATGCAATTTGACTTATGATTCAATTATAATTTTGACAAATTCATATGCATTCATCTCTTGTTATACAAACGTTCGTTTTATACACATGTCTAAAATTATTCAGCGATCTTGTCTGAACCTGAGCGTTCACGATATCTTAATAAATGAAGGTTGATCGCCGCCATGTCCCTTCAGTCTTCCCCCGTCCAACAGGCCGGATATTGCTGATCCAGACATCTCTACATATCTGATTGAATCCTGTTAGGCTGAGTGTTGTCTGTAAATAACCAACGTGTTAACAGCCAACTGTTTGATCTATATGCTGAGATTTAGTTGGAGTCTGATGCTGCTATATAACGTTAATGTATGACTGTATTACTGCAGCAGCCTCCCACTCGAGCTAACGTTACTTAGCCATGCTTGTCACTGTCACCAGCATCTTTTACCACACTGACAGTGAATATTCACGCATCATACTGTATGTGCCTCAAATCTCAGTGTGAAGGCCTTGGTTAACCCGCTACACAACAGCTTTTCATCATTTTCTCTCCTGTGAAAGCGAGTTTCTTTCCCCCAAAAGGGAGCGCAGCCTCGTAGATGACGCCATGCTGGTCTGGTCTATAGCTTGGAGCCATAAAGCCCTTCTATTATATCTTTTTTAGGACGTGTCAGGGGAACAAAACGGAGATCAGCGTTTTTGGATTTATTGTTGGTGCAACCAACTACACAGCAACTCTTAGGCATAGCGTTATTACTATTAGCGGTTTGTGAAAAGTGGAAGTTTGATCAAATTCATCTACTGGTCTAGGGATTTGAATGCTTCTTTACCTGTTGTACTAATAATATAAAAGTTGATATGTGCTGTCCTTCTTACCTACTGTGTTTCTAGAGGTGTAATGCCAGAAAGAGGTAATTAATTTTTTCGAGGCTTTATGTTGTCTTTCTCTGACTTTGATGCGACATGTGAAAGTCATATTAAACTCAAAGTACAACCAATCATGGCGCAGTTGGCTCCTCGCCAACCTTAAATTTATTCCAGAAACAGGGAGCATGTGAGAGGCAGGGCCTTTTATGTTTATTGACAATGGGTTGGTAGCTGTCGGTGCGAGTCGGCGTCAAAGCGGGCCGTGCGGGGCTGCGTAGCGAGCTCTCTCTGGATGTGCTCCAGGTGGCACGGGTCCCACGTGTACTATCATTAATATGAATCTATTCATAGAGGATGGAAATAGACTCCTCAGATGTCTCGCCTAAGCTCCGTTACATGCTCCCAGCGCACCAGAGTGACATTGTGGTCATAATCTGATACTTCAACACAGATGCTAGGATTTCACTGAGAGGAGCACAATTTTTAGCAGTTGTTGACATTGCTCGCTGTTCTCCTGAGACGGCTCAGCTACGGTTCAGTGTTGTGATAGGATGGGAATGTTATTATGACACTGCTTCTCTCTCTGTCTCTCTCTCTTTGTCTCCAGTTTGCTGACTGGTGCATGAACTATGGCAAACATGGATGCCGAACACCCGACACTCCCTTCTCCCTTTTTGAAGGTAAAATATGATGACGTGTCCCACATATGCTGATATTATAATGCTTCCTAGAGCTGATTAATATAATTGGACCAATCTTTTTAAACTAAAGTTACAATGAGGAACTTTTAACTAGTTATGAAACAGTCTCAATTTAATAATGATGCCTCTATATGACCTACATCAGTAAACGAGACCATCAGCGAGATGATTGGCTGTTTCTATATAGTTATTCTTAAAGCTTTCTTTCCACATAGTTTGCCTTTCATAATGGCGGCAGAGAAAGGTTCGAAGCGTTTGCCTATTTGTAAATAGTAGTAATAAGCCACGATTAAAACTCTGCACTTTATTCATTCACGGAGCTCTGCAAGTCACTGCATGTTCTACAACACTGTCCTGTAAATATTTCAGAATAAAAGCCTCGTGTTGTGGTTGGCCAGTGTGGCTGCTCAAACCTGTTAACATGAACGCCTGCATTTGGCACACTGTACTGTATGTCACAATGACATCTGACACTTTTACAGTTGCCACATTGCATAAGTTTGCAGTTACCGATGGCAGCACCTACTTTGAATTGCAATTGCTAAGCTATACAAGTGAGTCGCGTGAATTTGATCAAATTTAATAAAGATGAAGCAGGTTATATGAATGCCACAGGCGTGAAATTAACATCGGAAAACAAAGGAGCTGCTTATAATGATGTCGTATTTTCTGTATGGCTGTTGTACTGTATCATATTGTGTCTCTGTTACTCACCACGCCACTTCCTGTTTCCAGGCATGGCCGGCACCATCTACTTCTTGGCCGACATCTTGCAGCCAATGAAAGCGAGGTTCCCAGCCTTTGAGGTGTAAAAGCCCCCTCTCCCCCACCACAGGTAGTCCTCCCCCCACCCCACACCGCGGGAAAATACAACAAGGAGAAGACCCACACTTTTTCTCTATCACACTCATGCATGAAAACATTCACGTTCACAACAATCGACAGTGTGCCATGTTTTTCCTGCTCTTCTCTTATGGGGAATTTACATGTTATTAACAGGATAAATACATATACTCACATCTCAACTACATAATTGTCTCAAAGGTGAGAGCTTGCCTCGCTTTTTCGGTTCCTTTTTTGTGTATAAATTCTGCTCAGATTGTGACGTCTTTTGAGGATTTCAGCAAAAAAAAGATTTTTTCTGGCTGTAAGAAACAAAAAAAAAAAAAAGTGGTAAAACTAAATGGTGTTTTGTTAACACTTAACTGCATATTTCTATTATTCTGTAAGCTTTATGTTTAAAAAAAAAAAAAAAAAAAGGAAATGGATGCTTTAGTTTGCTTTTCTTTCTCAGAGTCAACAGCAAAGCTAGTAACAATGCACTAAATATAAGCTGTGCCATGTGTTCGGGGATTAACCCCCAGAGTGTAAATTGTTGCCTGTCCTTTGCACTGTCTGAGCAATAAATCATGTTGTCTTTTTACGGCTGTCGCTCTGTAGTGAATCTCAGCACCCTGTGCTCTTAGTTTGGTGTAATGCAGCAGCGAGGAACACCACAAGGGGGCAGCAGAGAGGCGGCATCTTGTGAATTAATATGCGACAATTGACCTCCACCTGGTAAATGAAGTACATCCACCTCGGTCACTTCATGAATAGATTTGACAATTAAATGTTATGCTAACCAGGTTGAATTTTGCATATTCAGTGAAGATATGGATACGGCTTACAAGATAGAAATGCATTTGTAAACATGTTTAAGGCATATAGCTTGCAAAAGAAGCTACTTGGCTCAACTGGTCTGCTCTCTAGTCCAAATAAGGCTCATGTAACACTCCTGAAAACCAAGCGACGACACAATGCCACCGCTCTTTTTTAAGCCCACTGGCCGTGCTTCTTCGTGACCCGACGCCAGCTTGGGTCTTGGAGGGCTAAATGGGGGAGGGGTGGTTACTGTACCAGAGAGTCTCTAGGAGCGGGAGCGTTCACTTTCTCCACCCCCACCCCCAGACTCCACAGAGCCAGCGTAGGAGAAACCAAACACCTCCAGCAGGAACGGGAGTAAATATAGAGCTCAACTGTCCAGGGGTGGGGTCTCCCAGTCTTTAACTGCTTCACTCAGTCTCACATAATGGCCTCTTTTCCTTCTGTCCTTTAGCTGCAGGACATAACCGTTGGGGTCGTTGCATCTTCGAGTTGCAAAGACGCTCACTATACACATCGCAAAATCAAGTACAGTCCTCATTATTCGTAATTCATACATTAGCATTTATTTTTTAATGAGCTTATTAATAATAAAATCTAAATTATCAACATACTGAATATGCAGAGGCCATCAGAGGCTTGTGTAGGAACTGCAGAGCTTCTCATACAGTGTACTTTAACCTTCAATGCAAGGAGAAGGCCCACACTTAGGACAACAAGGCTGAGCATGAACGTAGTGCAGATGCAAAATATATTTCCATTCGTAACAAATAAAGTAGATTCTCTAACGGGTAAGATGGCCCTTGAGTTAGGATTGTTTTGTCAAACTGCCGTTTCCATATTCAAGAATTTACTTTAAGATTAAATAGAGTAATATACTCCAGAAGCTGTCAGCAAAAGTCAGCCAGGGACCACCATTTTTATTTGGTCCCATCAAAGTAAGTATAAACATTTTTTTTTTTCATGTTTTTTTTTTTTTCAATTTTGCATGTACGGATGAGTATTAGTGTCAGGCATAAGGGAAAAAAATCTGAGGAAGTTTTTTATTATTTTGCATGTTGAGAATAAAGGCAACATATTGAGAATAAATTTAAAATGTTGAGAATAAAGTCATAATGTTAAGAATAAATTAAAAATGATGAGGATAAATTAAAAATGTTGAGAATAAAGTCATAATGTTAAGAATAAATTAAAAATGATGAGAATAAATTAAAAATGTTGAGAATAAATTAAAAATGTTGAGAATAAATTAAAAATTGAGAATAAATTTTAAATCGTGAGAATAAAGTCGAAATGTTGAGAATAAATGTCCAACTTTTGAGAATAAATCAAACTAGTGTTGGCGCATATACTGAAATTTCAACTTTATTCTCAACATTTCGACTTGATCTTGAAACACAAAATAAAAAAAAATAAAAACGTTTTTCTCTCACTTTCTTTCTCCTTATGCCTGACCCTAAAGTTTTCAACACGAAATCCATCAAAAATTCAATACAGCGGATTTATTTTGTAGCAGATGTTACAGCTGTGTTTTACTGCATTAATAACAGATTCCTGTTGATACTGCCATCAGCACCATGGAGAGCTCTGGTGGAGACGGAAGAGCGACTCTGTGCTCGGGTCATTTCACCTTCAGAGATTATGCAATCAAGTCTTAACTTCTGGGTAATTTAACCTATTATTACTATTATCATTTTATAACCTCCATTTCACTCTAATGCATTATAGTGCTCAATTGAACTACATGAACTTGTCTTTATTGCTTATATATTGCAGATAATCTGGTGCAGTGATTCTCTGATTTCAGAACGGTAAGTAGTATGATGAAAGTATGTGAAGTAGCCACTCAAAGTTGACTTTAATACCTTTTCAAGCGTTTTTTTTTTTGCCTTACCCATAAGAGGAGGAGCAATCTATTTTAAAAAAATACCACGTTGTAAACGAGCTCTCTGGGCTCGGAGCCCCTCTGAGGTGTGCCGCCACACTAGGTAGCTGACTTTTCTGCATTTTCACCGACGCAGCTCAACCGTGTAGCTCCTTCCGAAAAAGCAAACATTTGAAGTCAAGTCGATAAAAGTGCTTTTTTTCCTCTTTCATACAAATACGTTTCAAAACAAATGTTCAGACACAAGACACGGGGTCTTGACACAGTTATTTGGCCTTCTAAAAATACCCCTGTCCCCTTCTAAAGGCCTACTCCCACTGCACAGGACCGCACAGCTCTCCTTTCCGTTTGCCCTAAGAAAGTTAAAGATGTTCCAACGTGTCATCTGATCCGCCCCATTAGCATACGTGACGTCACGTGCCCGAAATAAATAAGAGGGGGCCTTGACCATGGCTCAGGACCACTCTGTCTTGGGACTCCAGCTTTGCTTCTCCTTTTTTCTTTCCGCTCCTCCAGCTCCTTCTCTCCAAAATGGTGTGTACATGATTACGTTTTGGACCTTTTGGGTGGGGGTGGTGCCGACGGAGTTACTTTTTTTTCTGCCGGGGATAAATCTTTGTGGGTTTTGGATACCATCTCTCCAAAATCAGATCAAAATTGGGACTTAATAGGCTTTCTAAATCGTGATAAAAGTTCAAGGTTGAGAGTTGTTCCGATGAGCCCAGGACCTTGAAATACATCCACATTTCTATTATATTTAAATGCAATGCACCATAAATCACACGTATTTGGTGCAGTTTTGGACAGCAATGAATTCTGATTTGGCATTGTTAGGATATCTTACATGAACTGGAGATTTTGTCTGTCGTAAATCATTTGTTTTTATTCACTTCTCTGTGCCTTTCTGTTTGTGTACATGTGCCTCCACGTGACAGACCGAGTTCTCAGCGGACCAGATTGAGGGTAAGTGAAGAAGATCTTCATCCCTTGCAAATAACTTGTGACATTTACTAGATCACCC